>SNQJ01S0106580.1:0-16213 GCA_010110895.2 Picea sitchensis | reverse complement strand
GTGGAGTTTGACAACATGAAAATGCTCCATGATTTGGATAAGTTGGGCAAGTGCACGACAATTTGTAGAAACACAATTGGTTGTAGGTTCAAAGGAATTCTTTGCAAAAATTGTTGATTATGAAAATGGTCTTAGTGAATTTGTGAAGGCCTTCGAATTGCCTCTTCAGACATGCAAGGATAGCATTCATAAAATTGTAGACACCTAAAAGAAAGGTAAAGAATTACGTATTGAATAGTGCAACATTAAATGCAATATATATTATCAAATCTGAAATGATATAAGAATCAATGTTTATTGATCATTTAAAAAAACGAACATGGTAAAACCTACAATAGGGTTGTAGATAGACAAGTTGAAGCCTTATAGGAAGGGATCTGTGGACTGACAAGGAGAACCCCATAAACAAGAAACCACAACTCTAGAGTTAAGAAAGCTGCAAAATGGACATTTACATTGTGCAAAAACTTGGAGGCGAGGTGGATGTAATGGTCGATGGCCACATGCACATAGTTTCTTTGCTTTAACACTGTTATAAACAAACTAGGACAATTACAATCGTAAGGGAAGCTAAATCATTTTGGAATCCTAGTCTAGTATTTAAATAGGACAATTGCATGGTGTAAAGGAGATTTTCTTAATATTTAATTATATTATGTATTTATAGTTTATAGGCAAGAGTTTTCTTCCAAATTCAATGTGGGAAACCAGAATCCTTGTATGGGTGAATGCAAGGTGAAAAATTTGATTAATAGGGGAACAACTTGTTTACTATTATCTTGTGTGCATCCTGGAGAGGTGAGGGTTGGGCATGTGTATACCCACAACAATCAATTTCAATAAGCAATTGGGATGCAAGGAGATGAGAAGTGACCCTTCAACTTGAGAAGAGAAAGGAAAAAATTATAAAAGAAGAATACAAGAAATATCGGAAGAGAATATACAAAAACTAAGGAAATTAAATTTGAGACAAAAGGAAAGAAAAATATGTTTAAAAACATTCTAATCAAAGAAAGAATCCACATAGAACAACTATGTAAAAAAAATAAGGATCCAAAAACATATCAACGTCTCTATGACCAAATCAAAATGGTGCATATCAAGATTTTCATTTCTAGGGAAGAAATGGAAAAGTGATGTGTATATTTGGAAACAAAGTAACAACTACAATCAAAGGCAAATTTCCATAAAATATGTGAAATTATGGAAATACATGAAATAGAAGGAAAAACAACTTTATAACACCAAATCATTGGAATAATTAGATGATAGTTCATTAACATCCTAAAATAACATAACAATCTAATAAAGAGCAACAAAGTTGTGTAGTTCCATCAAAGTTTGAGGAATTTCACTAATAATCACTTATCATCTAAAAAGAAATTTTGTGGAATAAAAAAAAGGACTACTTTCGTAATTTTCCTTCTTACAGGACATTTTAGAAATTGTTATCAAAATCCACAAGAAACATACAATAGAGTAATTTCATGTAATCTATGGATGCAATTCTATAATGGCGAGTCTAACAAATAAAAGAGGAAACAACAATAAGGACATGTGTAGATCTAGAATGTAATAATAGAATAGTTCCATTAGATGTGCCTTATATACAAAGGAGGTCCAACCCCTTCAATTGCTTTACTTAAATATACTACACATATGTGCCTCATATATGGTCAAAATTGATCATTGAGCATCCATGAACAACTTTTGGGCACAAATTAATCATATTGACATGGTCATTGATGATCAAGTCTCGTTCAATCAGGAAATACTCTAAGTTATAGCCCGCATATATATTTATACCAAGAAAACGGTACATCCACTTATGTCCTAAAATCTCTCACGTGCAATCATTATCATCCTGATGAATTCTAATATGATCAATGCTTCACTTACCTTAATGATCCATGTTCATTATTGTCTTGAGGCACTTAGGATAGTCTGTCATCTCTCTTTTCAATACAATCAATCATCTCGTTTTCACAAGTGAATTTTTGAGGGAAAATAGTATGCACCTTGTAGTAGTAGAGAATTTAATGTTGTGTCTATGGGGGCCTACACCTAGCATATATTAATGCTAACCACCTTTGTACTTGCTACTTTTATGGAAAGAATGGGTGATGTCATATGTTTCACCTTTAGAATTCTACCCTTGTTTGTATATGTTTGAATGGGAGTGTAGACCTACATGTTCTTTTCTATGATATGAATCTTGAGCCTCTTGACATGTTCCTATGATGAGTTTGGAGATGGAATGGTTATCCTCTTGTTCTTGCACATAAAATCATGAAGGTTTCACGGACCCCTCCTTTCCCTTAATAAATGAAATATTTGACCTCCATGATGATCAATTGAAAATTGGTTAGTATGAGGTCCTTTTTATGGTAATCACAATGGCTATGGGATTCTATAAAATTGATTAAACATAAAAGATGCATGAGTAAGCACTCAAATTCTATCTCCACATTCTCACTCATTAATTCACTCCGTAAATTCCCTTTGTGGAATATTCAAGCCATTACCATGAAAAATGAAGTTGTTATACATTTTTAGTAATGGTAGGGCCTAATGGATTAATGGATTGATCCATGCATGCACCCTCAAAAACTAACTTGCTCTTTGTATTGTGCTAGTGTGATTAGAGTTCAAGGTCCACTTGTACCCCTTTTTATGCTTCATCAAATGCTCACCGGAATCGCTTCCCTTTTCTTAGAACCCTTCTCATGCTTGTGCTTATTGTGTTGCATCCCTAGCTACAAAACTATCCACTGAGGACAAGACTCTTGCTTGCCACCAAGCAATATCCCCAAGTAAAGAAGTATTTACTTAATGGACTAAGACTTCTTAATTTTTCTTCATGCTACACTCTTTCACATTTTTTTACCTTTTATTGTTGCTTCATGTCTATGCCCTCCTTCCAATTAGCAAGCATAATTCATCCTTGTTACCCGCAAGCAATATCCCTTTGTTTGTTGAGCTTATATTTGGGCAAATTTTCAATTCTTCTCTTTGTCCTTTATGTTTTATCTCTTTGATCATTATCTTTCTTGACACCTAATGTAAAATTATGTTCACTAGTTGCTATCCATCTTTGGTTTCCCCCCCACTGAACATGGCTCACAACTCACCACTTAGCAAAAGTCTTGATCACAAATTCCTTTTCTCATTGTTTGATACTTAGTTTGCAACTTGCCATTGAGCAAAAGTCCTGATCACAAATTCATTCTCTCATTGTTTTATACATAAGCATTTTTTCTATCCCCCTTGCTTGGGGAGCCTAATAACCTCCTTGCTTGACAACATTTGAATAAACTCACCTTTCTATGTCTTGAGCATTGGGTGATCATATTTCAATTAATGCTCTATGAAGCACATAGAGGCACTTCTATTCTAGTGTAGAATTTATGATTGTGACCTTAAGAATGAAATATAAAAGAACTAGTACAATTAAAATATAAACACTACTTCAATTTGTGCATGTCATCTAGTACAATCTAAAACGCTACATTTTTTTTCGTGACTTAGTTTAAGACTCTATATTTTACCTATGAGACATTCAATTTCTTCAACTTAATATTTGTTCAATCTATTAATATCCTCTGTAAGAAAATTTCCAAAATCCTATTTTTAAAACTAGTTAATGGAAATGAAGTAAATGTGAATTGTTGGATTGTATGACCACTATTTGTAAAATTTGTGCTTGAAATAACCTAATGAAAGGATTTTTTTAAATTGTGTTGCTCTCAAACTTGTATGCAAAATAAATGTCCAAACTACAAGTCATCAATATGTGATATTTATTATCAATTTCTACCATTCCCGATTCTTTATTTTTATGAAAGTAAACAACATCCAAACAATAATAGGAAAGCGATCAATTTCCTTGAATACATCCAACCTAGCTTATCATAAACGATGTCTATGATATTGTAATTAAAGGAAACTATACAATGTCAATCCCTTAAATAATAAAAACATATGTTTCCTTATCAATCACCATACATCTTTATGACCTTGTTTTTTTTTTTTTTGCTAAATCTTTGTTTTATTAGAATAATTTCTTCTAATGGTGTAACTTGGTAGAGGTACAAGGGACTGTAGTGTGTTCAAGGAAAAGGTTTAGTGTAAGCAACATGTTTTCTTAAATTTCAACTTCGAAGTGTACAAGAATGGAACTTGACACATGAATTATGGACTTTGAACTACTTTTCCATTAAATGACATACTTTTTCCCATATTTATGAAATTTTACAGATGTATAACAAACCAAAATACTTAGATCACATATAAGCACACTATAAGGAAAACAACCTTTTTGTGGAGGTTTTTATGGAATCAATTCTCTGTGTTTTGTTTTTAGCATAGGTTTTTAGTGGAGGCAAGTGGGAAAAGATTTTATGTTTAGTGTTCTAAAAAATAATTCAATGCACTAGTGCTCTATGATAACACATATTGATATGCTTGTGTGTGTATGTGTGTGCACGACAAAGAAAAATGCAAAAGGTAGCTTTATGCCAAATTTTGTAAAACACAGTGTTAAAAAAAAAATGCCATGCAATGCAGACTAAACTTATAAGTACATCAATGTGCCTATACAAATACATTCTAGTGCATATGTATGAAAGGCATGCAACAATAGGGTTGAATAATAAAAAAATTACCAAATTGTGCTTGAATTTTGTAAAACATGTTGTTTTAAGAAAAGTAATCTTCAGTTTGCACAAAACATATAACCACACTAGTGTATCTTGATACAAGGCACGTCTCTTTAGGGTTTAAAAAGGAAAAATAAAAGGACTTGTTTTAAAAAAAAATGATCTGCCATGCTTATCAAACCTATCACTGCACTTGTGTGTCATGATAGAATGTTGCATTGTGGTAGGGTTAAATAAAAAAAATACCAAAGTGCACTTCAATTTTGTAAAATATGTTGTTTTAAACAAACTTTCTTTGTGGTGTGCCTTAAAATTATAATTGCATTTGTAGGTTGGGATACAATATGCACCTTTGTAGAGTTAAATTTAAATTAATTAATTAATTGAATAACAAATTTAAAAAATCAATATTAAAAATCAATAATAATATGAAATCGATTTCTCATTTTTGCCATCCACTAGTGCTTCCAACACCTTCAAGAACCAATGTTTTGTGTCCCTTTATGAGTGCCCCATTGTCCCCTACTTTTGAATTGTTGAATTTCATTGGAGTTCTTCGTTTCTAAATTTTCCAACCCCCTTTGGATTTAGTTTGTAATTTCCATGGTAACCATGCCTCCATGATGGAGACAAGACTAGGTAATTCCTTTGCTACATCTTTATTTTCATTTTCATAGTTTTAATTTTCCATTTCAATAGGTGAATTCCCTTTTGTCATTTAGAAAACAAATATGTTGTCGATGCCACCCACTAGTATTTCATGCATTGCATGATAATTCGTTTACATGCTACAACACTTATGATGCTCATTTCTATTATAAGCACATCAATTATTTGAAAATGGTTAGCATGTGTATTTATTGTGATACTCGATGTGGTAAGAGATGTTATGAAGCATTGTTATTGTTCGCAATGTGTTTTATTCTTTACATGGTTATCTCCACGTGCTTTTTGGCATGTTTTGTGTTTTTCAGCCCCTTGTAATTTAATCTCAGTTAATGGATTAGGGTTGTAGTCTAATTCAAGTTAATGGATTAGGGTTTTGGATGGTGCAAAATATCTAAAGTAATGTATTATGTATAGTCAACATAATACAATGAAAAGGATAGAGGTGTCACCCGAAGGTTTGTTGGTTTTTCCAGCTAAGGGTTTCTAGGGTAAATCTCTGTGTACTGTGTGTATGTTATTATTGTTCTTTCTATTTTTCTTAAGAATCAATATGCATTATTGCACTTCAAAGGTTTAAAACTTACATTTGGAGGTATAGATGTGTTTACAAGCTCCACCGCTTGTGATGCTCATTATCATTCTAATCACATCAATTATTCAAAAATGGTTAGCATGTGTATTTATTGTGATACTCAATGTGGTAAGAGATGTTATGGAGCATTGTTATTGGGGTGGCCTATCCAAATATGTGCACCGCTCAACATAAGTCTTTATTGGGGTGGCTTATCCAAATATGTGCATGGCTCAACATAAGTCACTATGCCTTGCATGTGTGGATGAATTAGCGCACCATGCTAACCTCTCACATGGGTGTACTGACTTGGAATTTTGTATGTGCTTACGATCTAAAATGTGCTAACAAGATTAGTAGCACCATTAGTCAGTGCTATGGATTATTCCACATGCACCAAAAGCATTGATGACGAACACCATTGCATTCATTAAAGTTATATACATTGCTTTTTTATATTCCTAAGTTTTTTCATTTTATTGTGTGCATCAATGAGAATAGGGATGAATCAACACATTGTTTATATCTCTACCAAATACTCTTAGCGCATCGTATTGGCAGGCCACGTGCCCTTCTCTCACAGTGCACTAGTGTGGTCTAGAAAGCATGATTTTACGATTCATTTGTCCATACTAGTGCAATGGTGTTGGTGTGCTTGTGTATACCTTGAAGATGGTGCACTATTACAGCATAAGAGCATTGAATGTGGTGCACTATTAAAAACATTAAAAACAAGTGCATCGTACTTTTACTTTTTTAGCAATTTTTAATGCACCAAATTTTAAATTCAATATTGAACGAATATTACAAATGTTGTATTTTATATATTATAATTTCCTAATGAGGTTTGTATGTGAATGAGGGACAACCACAACAATTGCAATTTGATCCATATAGTTCTGTGCAGAGGCCAAGAAGAGGGAGAGGGATATGTTTCTACATCTGAATACATCTGAGACTCACCTCCTTTTAAGGGATGTTGGATTCCGTTTTTTGAGGAGGCTAAATCCCTCAAGGGGACCACTAAGTTATTGTTCCATCTAATCCATCAATGGGATCACAAAAAAAATGCATACAGGGTTGGTCATGATCTATGTACCAACCATCTAGGGAGGACATACATTTCAACAATGACCTATTTAGGAGGGGGGAATATTTTCCCCATTTCCTTGATATATTACCTGGTGTTGCAGAAAAACACTAATTGGTATATGTCCAAAGATATCTCGATCTAGATATTACTAACCCCAGTGACTTCCAAGTTACTAGAGGACAATTACACTTACAT
Organism: Picea sitchensis; assembly: GCA_010110895.2. Classification (NCBI taxonomy): domain Eukaryota; kingdom Viridiplantae; phylum Streptophyta; class Pinopsida; order Pinales; family Pinaceae; genus Picea; species Picea sitchensis. The sequence goes on along the minus strand of SNQJ01S0106580.1, from coordinate 9,027 downwards.
TATTTTGGACGCTAGGAGGTTATATAATTTATGCATTATCATTAGCGCATGATCACACCATAATGCCAATGGGAATCACATTAGTTACCTATTGATGCATTATGTAGATAGCCTTATTTAGCAACTCAGATTGATCAGAGGGTCTGTTATTCTATTGCGACAGTTTTGTATTTCTTTGGATATATGTCGTAGCATGTCGGAGGGGAGACAACTCTTCCCCTTTGCTTCAGAGTTATATTGTTGTGGGGATAGATGTTACCCAAGAGAGGGAGGTCAGTCGAAGTTCTTGCATGGAGTTGTGGGTGAGGATGGAATGCTTATGTTAGGTAGTTAGTGTTGAATTTTTTTATATATGAGATGATATTGTATGTGAATATATTATTACAATAATGAGTGTTGAATTTTTTTATATATGATGATATTGTATGTGAATATATTATTACAATAATGAGTGTTCCATATATATAGAAACATATGACCATCTTAGAAAGATCACCCTTGGATAATAAATAACTACATATATATATATATATATATATATAGCATATATATATATATATATATATATATATATATATATATATATATATATATATATATGAACAATATATATATATATTAGTATGTAGATTTTACTGAAGGAATACATGAGGTCTCCTTTGTGTCCCACAAACAGCAGTATCGAGCATCAGCTATAGCCTATCTGTCGCGGATCTTGTAAGAGATTATATATAGAATATGTTAATACATATTATGTAATATGTATTACATATTATAACACATATGCATTACGTATTATAATATACATATTACATGTAATATGTAATACATATTACATATATATAATCTATTTTTAAGGTCACGACCAAGTTAGACACCAAACTGGTGTATGAGACCCCCTTGTTTGTGGGACAAGGGACCCCCTCCGCCCAACGATTTCACTGGTAAAGTCTACAGAGGTATACATACCCTAATATATATATATATTTGTTTGTTTGTTTATTTTTGAAGGAAAAAAGCGTAAATTTTATTAATATATATATAATTTATATTCTGAAGAATGCATGTTGATGCATGCATTTAAATCCTTTGTCTTATAGCCATCTAAAAGAGCTAGCATCAGAGGCTGTGTACCAAAAACCACAAAAAGGGGTCCCAAAAAAAGAACTCCTTACACTAACTATAAACTGAAAACTCCTTGTTTTAACAAGGTTCTAGAGGATCTGCACCAAAGAGAAATCTGATACATTGAACGTATTTTGTGGATGATCATTGTGATAAATTGAGAGCCATCTCTCGTTAAAGTAGCTCGTCCAATATTTGATCCAATAAAGAGGCAAAAAATAATTATTGTAATATCCATGAACCGATTCCAAAAGAGACAAAAACTTGTTGAAGATCCACTGCCCGATCATATATGTTCTATAAATGGCAGATGGAAATGCTTATGGCTATGACTGTCCTTGAATTCTAAGATGTGCCATTGCCTGTGAGCCAAGACAACACCTTATTTAGATAAGGAGTCTTCCTTGATGTTCCTTTCCCTGTAGACATGATTGAAGGACAAATTTGTGAATAAATTTGTACTTGGAAAGACTTCATCCAAAATAGGAGAGAGTATAATATTATGACATTGTTGGGTTCTTCACAACCAATTGATGACCGACATTGAGTCTCCAAAAATTTGAAGGTTTGAGATCTCCTTTTCAGAAGAAAAAGTGAGAAGAAGTTTTAGAGCCAAAAGTTCTACAAGATTATTTGTTCCTTGGCCCAAGCCCCACTTTAGATTGAAAAAATGTGAATAGGAAAAGAAAAGGACTCCCCCACCCCCACAATGGGCTCCATTTTCTTGAGAAGCACCATAAAAAAAACCCATGGTGGGGAAAAATCAATTTGTTCCACCGCCACCTTCTTGGGAGGAGGAGCATCCTTTCCTTAAGGAAAATGTGCAAGGATTGTGAGACTTTGGGCAGCAATTATATCAGGAATAGAAGCCTTATATTTGAAAATAGCGACATTCTGAGAAATCCAAATTCCCTAGAGAATAATTAGGGGAAGTTCCTTGATGTTTTTATTTATGTGGTCTTGTTCCCAGGTTCTCTAGGCCTCTTTAATGGAAGGCCTATTGGCAGCAATATTACAATTGTTATTTTTTAATCTACATAGCTGCCTACACATGGTCATGAAATTTCATTACCCTTCATGAACAATTTCCGAGATGACAGTTGCAAATCGTCGCTTCTCTCTATTGTCTTTTCAAACTTTGTTTTCATGACTATAAGCATGAAAACTTGCGACCATAATTACCATTATGTTTTTAAGGACAAATTTCTCTTATGATTTATTATAAAATTGTGATTTCTGGCTATGGACATGTTGCTCTCATTGTTTATGATCGTTTCAATTCTAAGAATGCCTAAGAAGCTTATGGTTGTTTGATTGAAAGACACCTATCAATTGGTATTTGATTTTTGTATTAATTTTGGTTTGATGATTAACTATATTTCTTTCATGGAAATTTTGGCTTCTCAATTCTTATGAATCACCTATCTTTGCAATTAAATTTGGATGCGCGCACTCTGTCCTAGAATCTACCCAATGCCAAGGTGTCATATGAAGTGTTGCATGCTATTACTGCTCTGTATGGTCTCGGGCTTCACGATTTTGCTCCCACACATTGTGATTAACGCCTCTACCCACCGTTTGTATTGTCACATCATTGTTTTGATGAGGCTCGGGGCTATAGCTGTGTGGATTTTTTACCAAACCCTGCCTGTGAGTTCTGTGTTGATTCCCTTCCATTCGGCATGGCTCTTGTGGTAAGGATTGAGCCCAATGTCATCCAAACCTTGTTATCGTATGATAACGCCAGGGATGATTTAGAAAGGAACGATTGGCGTGTGTTCATTGAAAAGTTTAAAGGTTTCAATCTGAGAGTTGCCTAAGAGTTCGCATTATGGATACAGAGCAAAGATCAGTCTGTGCAGTTGGAAGTAACTGAAGACTTCTTAAAGCTAACCCCGTAATTTCCTCCCAGAGACACGTTTTTACATGAGCGATTCTGAGCAAATGGTTTTGAATTAGATCAAACCCTTGAAAACCCAGAACCAAAATGATCCCTTTTACCTTCATATCGAGCGGTTTCCCAAGAAATTGGGTCATTACAGAGATATAGCTCGTCCTTTAGAGGTCAAATCTCAGATTTTCTCTATGGCTGAAGGGTTCATTTTGGTCTGTTTGCAATTGTTGAAACGTTTGTTGCCTCTCCAGGCCTGTGCCTCAGCACCCCTCTCACTCATCCAGCCTTGTGTCTCAGCCTCCTACTGTAAACCCTTGATCAATCTAAAGGATAACCCATATTTCCTAGCATTCAATTCTGTGAAGAACCTACATGTCAAGTGGACGATTCTCCAAATGTTAATGCTATCAGTGCCAATGCACGGTCCCTATAGCCACAGTGTAATGAGTGTCGATCCTAGATCGACCGGTATTATACGGATGTGCCTTTGCTACAGTCCAGGCTTAAATCTCTGAAAGACCAAGTGGATTCATTGACAAACACCTAAAAACTATAGGGTCTCTCATTTTTAAGAATGTAGAGGCAGCGACAACAATAGTAAAATCTAAGATTTCTTGATATGTTTTGATTTGAGGTATGATCTTTTTCAAGTTTAGCATGATTTTGTCTTCCTCAATTTAGGATATACGATTTATTGAACATATTACTTTTCTTATAAAAAATAATTTGTTTTGTTTGTTGAATAAAATATGGTTGTAGTTGTAATTATAACTAGCTACAAATTATGTAGCCAGTTAGAAAAAATTCGAATTGCTTGTTTTGATGATTGAAAATACATCTAAAATCTTCCCATTTTTATTTTTTAACAGGAACCCATGATTTCTAAGGAGATTTGGAGCACTGTTGGGATCTCCCAGCCATACCATCTGTATGTTTTTAGTAAATAGATTAGGCTATTGGTTTTTTGATATCAAGTAAAATCAGGGAGGTTGCATCCCCCACATTTTTGGAACAGATTTGATGTTATCAACAGAAAACATTTTGTTCCTAGAACCTATATAAGCATGTTATGTTGTAAACATGAGATCATCTCTGCCTAGAGAAAAAACTATGGATTTCTCATTTACAGACTTGAATGGAATATGATATTTGTCACAGCTTTAGCTTCTGCATATCGTGTTTTTATTCAAGTCCTAATTATTTCGATTTGTAATTAAATTATGATTGTTTTTGCTATTGTGGTTTACTACAGATTGGTATGATATAAATTTATATATATTATCCATGTTTTATGTTCCAGATTAAACACACAACAATCATTTTGTTCACACTTAGATTAAGAGATTTATCTTCATCATTTGTTGAACATTTATACACAAGTTCTCACAACAGGATTTATCTTAACGTGGCTTCTTGTGAAATTATGACATTGTTGTGATCGTATCTCTTATATGTTTTATCATTTGAATTCCATTATTGCTGCTTCACATTTATGAGAAGCAATTGTAGGTTCTGTTGCGGGTTTACTTTATCAGACAGGGAGATTGGATGATGCACATTGAACACATATTGGATGCGATAACAGGTCAGTTTGCTAGTTTAATTTCACTAGTTTAATGAATATAGAAACTTCCTGTAGATAAAACATTTTCTATTATCTGATTTCTGTTTTCAATTAGATAGTTTGATATTCCATTTCTCAATTATGAACATTATAAGAAAATAAATCAAAAATATTAAATAACGTTACTGTTGTTTAAGAAATCAATCCATATTTGATTTTTGTGGAATTAGATTAAAATTCGTCTTGTGTACATATTATATATATCTTAGAAATAGAATCAACTGCATATATTGTACATATAATAAGTAGAGTGATTTTATAAATATTAGTTAGTAAACTGTAAATATATATTAGATTTATATATAGTTTTTGATGATTACTATTCATCAAAGTTATTACATTTCCTTTAGTTTTGTTTTTTTTGTTTTCTTTAGGACTTAGATCGGCCAAACGGAGCCACTAAACCCATCAGAGTGGATTAATCCAAACGGCTTGGGTTAAGTAGACAAACCCGAACTAGATTCACTCCTCCAGTTGACGAACGATCAATTTCGCCCATCAACAAGGCCCAAGCTAATTGCAAGTAAATCCCAATGAAGAAGACACAACTCTCGAGGTTTGTAAATAAAAGGGGCACATTAAGCAAACTTGTGTAGAAGTTTCCTCATTCTCCTTGCATAAAGGGCACCATCCCAACCCTTCCAATCCCCTGAGTTTCATTCTATCCCAAGTGGGAACATTTCTCCTGATGAGACACCACATGAACATCCGGGCCTTTAGTGGGCATTTGGATTTTCAAACCCCCTTCCACCACCAATCAGGAGCATGTGGTTTGAGATTGATCATTAAAAAGGAATAGTCATCTTTTGGGTTATAGAACCAAAAAGGACTAAGTTTCCAAATAAGTTCATCATCTTGGTCTTTGAGTTTGATATGGCTCAATTGGAGAGACTTGATTTATGCACTCCAGTGAACAGAGAGTTGTTCTTCCAAGTTCAAGGCTTGTGCATATTTCCAACCCTATCTTCGAATCATCATTTGTTGTTCATTTGCAATGTGATTTAGATGGAAAAATCCCATCGCATGCAATCGGTCGAATAAAACTTGAGGAAAGATATGCTGACCATTGTTTCCCGTCCATGGAATTCTACCTTCTGAGGGAATTTCCTTTTCTGATCTTCCAAGCAAGCCCTTGGCTAATAACCGGAAAAGATTTTACAAGGGCCTTCCACATGATAGAATTGTTTTGGAGACTATGTGTTGGCCTTCTAATCCATTCCACCACTGAATCTAGGCTTATATATTTTTTAGTAACAAGGGCAATGGAAAATTTTTGGATATTTTTTAGTCCCCATCCTCCTAACAACTTTGGCATAGCTAGAGATTCTCATTTAACCCAAGGCATCAAAAAACTCTCCTTCTGACCTCCCCAAAGAAATTTGAAGCATAACTTCCTTATTTTGTCTAGAGTACCTTTTGGAACCCAAGCCATTGAAATCCAATAGACTGGAATTTTCTCAAGTACAAATTTTACTAGAATCAGCCAGCTCGCACTGGATAACCACCTGAAACTCCAAGATTTTAGTCTTTTTTTGAGCTTTGCAAGTAACCAATTCCAATCTGATTTTATGTAGGAGTTTGATTTTAGATGAAATCCCAGATACTTTAAACCTTCGTCAAGGGGCTTGTCTGCAAAGGAAAAGATGGATTTATAGATCAAGACTTCCTCTGGGTCCATCAGATGTGTCAAGAGAGTAGATTTTGAGCTATTTATTTGCATTTTCATAGCCCTACTAAAAAGGTGTAGGATGGATCCAAGCGTTTTGGCATCTCCTCTTAATCCACTATAGAAAATTAGCACATCATCTACAAAAAGTAAATGAGTGAGGGAAATATGGTGGGTAAGAGGAATACTCGAGAAACTTCTATTATTCTTAGCTTCAGATAAGGCCCTTCTTAGACCTTTAGCTACAAGCAAAAACAAAACAGGGGAAAGAGGGCATCCTTTCCAGAGCCCTCTCTCTGTAGGGAAGAAAGGTGAAGTTTCCTTGTTTACGAGCACAATGAAGGAAACTGAAGTGATGGAACTCATGATCCAATTTATAAAGGAAAATCCAAAGCACAGATGAGTGAGAAGAAGTTTCAAGAAAATCCAACTAACTCGATCATAATCCTTTGATAGCTCAATGTTTAGCACTATTCCTTTTAGCCTCTAAGTATTTATATTGTGCATAGCTTCCTAAGCAACACCAATTACTTCATGGATCTGTCTTCCTTCCAAAAAATCAAAATGTTCTTGCGATATAGATTTTGAGAGGATACCTTTGATTCTTCTGCTGACGATTTTTGCAATTATTTTATAAATGCAGTTGCACAAACAAATGGGCTTGTACTCATCCAAAGTTTTTGGAGCATCCTGCTTTGGAATTAAATAAATGAAAGTGGAATTGAAAGGAGGGTGGATGAAGCCATTTACTCTGGACTCTTCTATATCTTTGAGAATATCCTTTCTGATGAGATTGAAAATACCTACATACAAATCCATGGACCAGCCATCAGGACCTGAACTTTTGTCTTTTTGAAAACTGTGGAGGACTTATTTTAATTCTGCTTCTGTTACTTCAACCATTAGGTCTATATTTTCCTCCTCTTCTACAAAATGGAGGAATTATAATTCCATCTGAAGGATGGATTCTATGGACACCCTTTTGTCTGTTGTATATAATTATTTGAAGTGTTGTGACCCAAGCCTTGCCAAATCTTCAAAGGAATAAAGCTACCTTCCCAATTGATCATTTATCCCCCAAATGGTGTTTTCTAATTTCCTTCCTTTTGCATTTTGTATTTTATTCAAAGGAATACAAGCTTAGAAAATTTTTGTATTTTCATCCCCGTTGTGAAGCCACAATGCCCTACTCTTTTGTCTCCATTATTCTTCCCTATCTTGGAGAAGCTCTCTTCTATTCTTTTCAAGGGATAGGAGGGCCTCTTTTTCTACTCGGGGTGGAAAAACCTCTTTTTTCAGAGTCATAAATGGATTGAAGTGCTTCTTTCGTGCTTATAATGTCTTGTTCCAGTTGTTGCTTTTTCCTTTTTTCCCAGGATTTTGTGGCAATTTTTAGGGATTTTTAATTCCTTGCAAATTGGACAACAACATGCTCTGTTGACCCTAAAGGAGCCCAAAATTACTTTACTAACTTTATGAAACTTTCCTCTTTTAACCAACCAAAGTTAAATTTGCAAGGGCTAGCTGGTTTTCTGGTGGCTCCTGCTATATCCATAAAAATTGGGTAGTGATCCAATTCCCCTCCTTACCGTACCCATTGTCTGAATAGAAAAGGCTCTTCAACCAACCAATTTGATATCAAAAAGAAATTTGGTCTCTTTGTTATATGATCTTCGCCCAAGCGCTTATTTCTCCAAGTGGGGCCAAGCTTTGTGGAGGAAATATCAATCATACATGCCTCCTCCAACTTATGCACTATGAAATCTAAGAGAGAATCAACCTGAGCTATATGCCCCTAAGTTTTGGGCACCCCAATGGAGAAGTTTAGATCCCACCCAGAATGAGAAAACAATTTTTTAAGGAGGATTTTTCTAGAAGGGAATTCCAAAAGTGTGGTCAGTCCTGAGTGGGGCCATAAATGTTTAAAATCGTAAAAGATTTCCCTAATTCTGCAACATAAATAGACATTCCTTGGCCATAAGGGAATCCCCAAGAAGATTCAATCTTAATGGATTTTTGGTTCCATCCCATTTCTAGACCTCTCGCATGACCATAAACATACAAACTAAAGAAAGAACAACCCTTTAAGAGCCTTTTGTTGGATTACTGAGAGGGGGGGTGAATCAGTAATAGAGCAATTTAATCCATTTTAACCATATAATCAAGGTTTTATATCAATGAAGTATTATCATTCAATAACTGCAGAGTAAATAAGCAATGAACAAATGAACAAACACATACATACACATACACCAGTGTTTTATGTGGAAACCCAAATCGGGAGAAAACCGCGTAATGCTTTTTCTTATATGTCTTGAAGAATTACATTCATTGGAAGCACCAAATTCCTTTGTTTTCTAACTGCACCTGGAAGGAAGCTCCAACCCCCCAGTTTCTCAGGCTACAACCTAGGGGAAGCTCCGACTCCCTGATTCTTTGGCTACAACCAGAAGGACGCTACAACCCCCTATGTTCTCTGGCTACAACTGGAAGGTGGCTACAACCACCTGTCCTTGCCCCGTCCTGCCACCCTGAAGTAGAAGTAGAATGATGGAACCACTGTCAACATGTCACTATGATATATACCACTGTAAATGTGTACCAATAAATCTGAACCATGCATCAACCATGCATCAACCTGTACCTCAACCTGTAATCAACCTGTACCATAAACAAGTGCATCAACCATGCACCAACCTGTACCAAATAACCTGTAAT
>SNQJ01S0106579.1:8000-29957 GCA_010110895.2 Picea sitchensis | reverse complement strand
TCGAGTGCGATCATATTTTCTCTTACGGAAAATTTTGTTTCCCGTGACTTTTATAGTTATCTGTAAAAGATATGTTCAACAAAAACTTCACCTTGAAAGAATGCTCAACATTTATCTTTCAACATATAAATTGTTATTCCAATAAAAACTTGAACACACATCATTTACCTTATTCAACAAAAACCAAAAAGATGATTCGAAACTTTGTTTAAGTGTTCTAGAAAACCACCATGTATCAATATTGATCCTCCAATTAAGCCTATGGAACAAAGGGAAGATATAAAGAAAGAAAAGAATACAACTGCAATCGGTAATAGAAATGCTTTGAAATCCCTATCCTCGAGCTTATATATGTCTGTCCATCCAATGAATTGTGTTAAATGTGTTCGTTCGAAACCCTATTTATACAATTTGGTGCGAAAGAAAATGATACAACGTGTCATTTCATTTTTTCCGATGGACGGAATTCGTTCAACAGTCTTTCGGCCGAAAGAATGGTTTTTCGGCCGAAAAACTTGGAAACCGATCAATTTTGATGGTTTATATTAGATTTTAGTCTTTCAACTAAAATATTATTTTTTTGGCCGAAATATTATTTCGGCTGAAAAAAGGAAATTGGGACTGAAAACTAAAACCAGAGAATTTCCCCAAGCTTAATTGAACTTTGGAGGTTGCAGACTCCTGTAAATACTGAGAATTTGGTTTCGAAAATGACACCAACATTTCCAAAATTGAATCTACTTTCAATTCTTATGATTGTTTTCATTTTCTTTATTTTTATCTAATTTTATTTAATTAAAAAAAAAAAAATCACTACATAATATTTTCAGTAGACATTATGATTTGGTGAAATGAAATATCGGTATCTCTAAAAATATACAGTGAAAAATTTGGAAAAAAATATATTCATAATCCTTAAGCTATTCTTTTCAAAAGGGTATATTTAGATTTTAGTTTTAAGTAAAAATTAAGATAGATACAATGTGTAAAAAAACATGTGTTTAAAATCTGCAACATTTTCATCTTGGTCAACTTCAAAAAAATCTAGAAATTATAATATTCATCTGTTAGATTCAAAATTATAGTCATAATAAAATAGAGTCTCTGTATTATTGCAGTATATTTTGTTTCTTAAAAACATAAGTTTAATAATAGATACATTGATGTATAAATAAGTAACTTATTATCATTCATTTCATGTTTAAGGAACATACTCTTAAACAATTGTCAAATTGACATATCAAATCGTGATTAAAAAAAATTGAAAAATAGTCATTGGAAAGCTAACACAATTCTTCAAAAGTTTTGTTTTTACTGTAAAGTGAAATTCTAAATAAAAAATTTACTTTTGTATGTCGGAAGTTGAGTAACTTGTGAAAATACAGTTTTTTTTCTCATAAAACAAGCAAAAGTATAACCCATCTTTATGATTTCACCCTGCGACAATGTTTGTTACATGGATTTTTCTCACCGAAACTCTTATTTTCCTCTTCTCTGGGTTGTCTAGCTTGCTCCAAGAAGTGTAGCTATGATACCATATCGATATTTCATCAAAACCTGCATAGAAGATATAACTAAAGAAAGCACAGACAAAACTTATCAAGAAAGGACGAGAAATTCAATATGGAAGAATGAAAAAATATATTCACACTAATCCAATGAGCTAATCAATGATGATCATTGTGATACATTGACAATGATACAATGAATGAGCAGAATACAATCATATATAGGAAAGAACATTCCATAATTAAGAAAATCAATCAAGCAATTAGCTTTCCTTAAGAATGCACTGTTGATTAAGGTTGGTTGTCATTGATTTCAACCCTTGAAGAATGTCTGGGAGCACAATGGTTTAGTTAATGGACCCAAGTTTGTTTGATGTAAAGATGACTCATTATTTCCTTGTCATGGTTGATAAGAAGTACAAATGGATGAACTCCAAAGTGGTCCCCTTATGGTGAAATCCCTCATGGGAAGACTCTTTGCGGATTGAGTTATCCTAGACATATGGTTAGAGAACTCATGCTTAATTGTGGAATAATGAGATTAAGGTAAATGAATTTGTCACTGAAACTATCCTAGAGAATAGTGTTTGTCATGCCATTTCCGGTGGTATGTGGAATGTCACATAACTCCTCACGGTTAGAGAGTTATGGCCAAATGAATTTTGAGAACCCTCATGAGTCATATAGAAGCCCCAAAAAGTCAAAGTGTTTGCAAAAGAAATTATTTAAATAATAAAGTTAATGGAGAACTCCCTAAAATAAGGAAACTGGGATGCTACATGAAAGTATAAATAAGAGGAAAGGATCTTTCATGTTATCACACTTGAATATCATTGAATATCTATTTTGTGAAAGATTATTTGGGAAGGTATTATTGATAGAGAAAATTGTAGCAGAAAAGGTGTGGTATAAAAATTGCGACAGAAAAAGTGAGGTAGAAAAACTGCAGCAGAAAAATTGCAGCATAAAAAGTGTGGCAGAAAAATCACGCCAGAAAATTCATGGCAGAAAAAGTGTGGCAGAAAAATCGCAGCATAAAGATCACAACAACAACATGGTTGGGGTCTATTTATGAGAGATATGCCACATCTTGTATGAGGTGTGTTTTGTGAGCTAGGGTTTATCTCTTGAGATGGTATTGGATGTTCAATATTGCTGCATATATCATATTTGTTGAGGCATACAATTGGTATTTTGTTGTTGGTATTTGACATATGGGTATTGGTCTTTTGGTTGTAATGTGTTGTTGATGTTGATGGTTTAGCTTGAGTCTACATAATAGTGAGGTTGTGGCACATTGTTTGATATAAGGGTTTATGGTATTTGGTTTATAGATAGAATGATGATTTTTTTATGGTTATATTGGTGTATGTCTTTGGTATATGGTTGAGGTACATGTTGCGTACATGGTCGAGACAAGTAGTTGATGAGTTGTCACATACATGAGGTGTATAGTTGATGATGTTGGTACATCTTGATGAGTCAAGGTTGATGCATGGTTAATGAATAGTACATTTTGGTTCAGGTTATTGGTACAGGTTGTTTGGTGCAGGTTGATTTGTACAGGTTGTTACAGGTTATTAGTATAGGTTGACAGTGACAGGTTGAAAGTGGAAGTGGTTGATTCAATGGCAATGGCAGGTTGTCTACATTTGGCATTTATATTCCAGGGCGGTTGGACAGGGCAAGGACAGGTCGTTGTAGCCACCTTTCGGTTGTAGTCGGAGAACTTAAGGGGTTATAGCCTCCTTCTGGTTGTATCCAGAGAATTGGGGAGTTGGAGCTTCCCTCAGGTTGTAGCCTAAGAAACTAGGGGGTTGGAGCCTCCTTCCAGTTGCAGCTGGAAAAAAAAGGAAGTTGGTGCTTCCAATGAATGTAATTCCTCAAGACATATAAGAAAAAACATTATGTGGTTTTCTCCCACTTTGGGTTTCCATGTAAAAACATTGGTGTACTATGTATGTGTGTGATTTATCATTTGTTCATTGTTCATTTACTCCGTAACTATTGGATGATAATGCTACATTGATATAACACTTGTATTTTGGTAAAAAAAGATTATATAGCTCTATTACTCATTCAACCCCCTCTTAGTAATCCAACATGTGTGCATGCAAAATAGTGATGGTCTAAATAGAAAGTCTAAAATAGAATTAGTCAATTAACTCCCACTGAACTAGTGTGTCGAAAATGGTAATTTGTCCAACATTTTTGGGATTTTCACAACAATAAATGAGAGTAGAAAAGATGGTTAGAAGATCAATCGGAGTGCACGACGAGAATGAACTTTAAGGAGTCAAAGCATGCAACAGAAGGATGCACAATGGAGCAGCATGCAAAAGGTGGAAAACAATTATAGACTGTTGGATATTTTTTTCACTTTGTAACAGGATTAGCCCTATTTGTATGTATAAATATGTAATGGGTTTTTGGGTAGATAGATTCAGAATGTTTGAGTGTGGTTGCATGAGGAGAAAACTAAGTTTTTGGTTTATTTTTTAGATGTTGTGAGTAAGGTTTTCGGAGGTAGGCTCACACTGCAGTGGAACAACTAGGCAGGTTTGGGGTATTGTTATTGTTGCATACTTTGTAGCGCAATGCACAGTTATAAGAGAATTATCAATGACTAATAAAAGAGACCATTCGTTGTGGATGTTGCCCAAGTTGGGTGACTCAATGTTAAACCTGTGTGTTGTGATCTGTTGTCTTTGTATTTTATGATGTTTAATGTTATGGTGCAATGATGATATATGTTGAATGTATTGTTCATATATGATGTTATAATGTCACACACTAAAGTATCTAGTAATTGAATGAATGTTAAGTGGGAAAACTTCGCGCATGGAATGTATTGAGTGTTAAGTAATTGTTAAGTAATGGAAACTGTACACATGAGTAAATGGTAGTAAGAACATGAAGAATGTCTCACTTCCCCTCATCACTACAGAACCTTGGTTTTTGTAGCCTTTCTATATGCCTCGGGTGAGACTTTACATGCTCTGTAGGTGATGCTGAAAGGGTTGGTGTCTAAGGGATTTGTTGGTATATTGATGATTAACCCCGAGTCTTCCCACTACCCGTCAACACCTGCCCATTATTACCTTTCCACTTTCCATTAGTAATACCATCCCTTGGTAAAGAAACCCTATCATGGACCAACTTCATAGGCATTTTGAGATGTGTGATTCCCAGTTTGGTCAAGCAACCCGAGACAACAAAGTCTAATTTTTACAAGAATTGAGATTTCTTCATCAACTTCTAGGAAGAGGTCCAGCCATGTTATTCTCCATAAAGAAACTGCCTTTGTCCTCATGGTTTCTTGTTATTCTCCATAAAGAAACTGCCTTTGTCCTCATGGTTTCTTGAACTGTCCTTCGAAGTTGCGACATTTCACCAGCTCTCTCAGCGCAAATTTTGTTTTCCTATCGCCATGGATACTCAAATTTGCTAAAGGACATAGCCCTAGGCTACAAGCTCTCTCTTCCACCAAGCTAGAAGGTCCTCGTCTTCTACTTTATATTTCTAGTACAAAAAGAGAAGTAGAGGATGATGCTCTCTTTTGATGAAACACTTCCTCGAGATGTACTTCTTGTAGGTCCACGAGTAACTCAGAGAACTTCTAGCAACTTCGCTTAAGTTTAGTTAGGGGGTCAATGTTTGGGTGATGTTCTTTAAATAAAACTCCCATTCATCACCATACACACCATAGAAGGGGAAGAGTCAAGCATCTAGAAAAATGAATTCCACAACCATTGCTTACCTTGGGGCCTACTTGACTCTTCCAAAACCTATGTGTGGTTGAAACTATATGTACATATGATTTTTTCTTACTCAAACTCGACTACAACCTAAGCTTGGTTTGATGCTTTGGTCTACCAATGATGATGATTTTGTCTTAGTCAAAACCATTGCATTGGTCTTTTCATGAGGTAGTTGGCTCGAGGACGATCCAGCCAAGTAATAGTGGTGGGGGATTTTTGGCACCCAAAGTTTTAGGTAAATATTGTGTGCATGCACAAACACAGTTGTGTGTATCAAGTAGATGTGCAAAGAGTGACAAGAAGTGCTTATTAGGTTAAGTTTTTTTTGTGTTTATCCCTTCATCTTAAGTTTTCTTTGTGTATTTAGCCCTTCATCTTGGACACAAGGCCAAATGTTCTTTGTGATCCTCATAGGATTTCCGAAGTGAATGCTCTTCATCCTTGGTTAAAGATTGATATGCCAATGCTTTGGGGTCTTTGTTGGTCTACTCTAGAATGAAACTTGGATCTTAACCCCATCGTTAGGAAGAATACCCCAAGCCTGAAATGATCCAGCACTTTAGGACCATGACATACCCCAACCTTGCCAAATCTCTTCCAAATTGGATGAAAAGGGAGGGTATAAAACAAAAGACATAGACACACATAAGAAAATGAGAGCACAACACACGATAACAGTACTAGTGGTATTGGTGGATCTGGAAATTATTTTCTCCATAAGTTTTATACTGCTTGGCATTCCCTGTAGAGCTTCAGCCTAACAAAATGTATTTCCAGAACTACACGAAATGGCGAACAACCTCAACAAGGATTATTTACAAAGGGGTTTACAAAATAAAACTTTTGCAAAGAAAGAGATGATTTAATAACTAGAGACAGACCTCTAAAAGAACGTAGAACTTTTTTTTATATATATATGAAGTACTGATTTACAAACAATTACTTATTACTTACATACATGGAGTCCGCATTTAGAATCTCGGCAGGGAAGCGCTGAGCCAAATCAATGGCAATACATGATTTTTCGGACGCCATAGCTCCCATTGACCACCACCTTGTTCTTGTGCATTGCAGGATGCAATAGGAGAGCCAATCGAAATCACGAGGAGAATCGACCATTCGTGGAAGTTTATGAGCAGAGTGTTCAAGTCCATATCAGATTTGAAGAATACAATGAAAAGACGAAGCATGCCTTTGACAGGAAGGCACGGCCCGAGATTTTCAGTCCAGTGATTTAGTTTATAACAGACTTTAAGTTAAAATCAATATATGCATTTTTTATAAATTCAAGGGATATAGATATCTGTATAGAGAGAGACTGTAGACCTGAGAGTTAGCTCAATCCATCATTATGTCTAAGCTTTCTGCATGACAAGACTGTATCGTACTTCAAATTTTCTGGGAAAATTCCCAGGTACTTTGTCTATCACCTGAAGTTGTGTTAAGAATTTTGAATATGCTATAATCCCCAATTATGTTATCTATCACTTCAAGTTTCGGCCATGTAATCCATCAAATACCATGCGATTAGAAGCTACTAGATTTGAGAGCGATGCTTTAGCCATTATTATTAGCTCATTCTCATTGTATCCATATAATGGTGATGGTTTCTAATTGTTCATTTAATGGTGACGGTTTCTAATTGTTCAGGATGTAAAGCACATATGCCTAGAAATTATCATCCATTTATTATGAATATTTTCGTAAGATACTTATGTTGGTGTATTGATATTAGCATACTGGCAAACTCAAGCATACTAAGAGTACTTACTAACACCACCATAATAAAAGAAATCGAGCTGCTCTAACCTGGAACATGATGTTTCTTGTGTACCTTTGTTTTGTTAACTACTGTGTTAGCCTACTTATGGAATTATTATATAGTCAGCAAAGGAGACTTAAAAAAGTGGTCCTACAGCTGGTTGGAGTCTGCCACTTCCTACGAATGAGAATTGTTTTAAAGATGGGTGGTGGTTTATGGAAGAAGAATATGAGATTTGAGAAAAATAAAAAAAGGAATTGTTAAACATACGAAGGATTATTGTGATGATACCTTAACTGTTTTATTTTCAAAGGACAACAAAATCTTTTTTTTTTCAAAATATGGATGATAATCATATATCAAAGTATGGATGGTCATCATATATTATTTATATTCTCTGTATATATAGAACACTCATCATTATAATAACATATTATTTTATATAAAAAAAATCAATATAAGATCATAACAGGACTGGACTTGATTCCCTCAGGGAGAACCCAGTAAAATGAAAACTATGAGAGTAGAAGAATAGACGATGCACACAATATGTTTGACGAATTCCCTCAACGATGTGGAATACAATTGTTGCAACATACTCTAGGGATGAGCTCTGTCAGAGGCATTGATGTTATTTTATCAAATGCAACAGACAAGAGTCCAACCCAATCAGTTCACATTTTCCAGTATTCTCTCAGCACGTGCAAGCCTAGAGCGGGCACGTGATGTTTTTGAAGCAATAAATCCGTGAGATGCGGAAGCATAGAGAAGGTATGCATGATATTTGATGAAATGCCTCACCGAAATACAGTATCGTGGACAGTTATGATGGCAGGATATGCACAGAATGGGCATGACGTCGAGGCTCCGAGGCTTTTTTTTTTCGACATATGTAGGTAGATGGTGTGAAGTCAGACTCCAAGATGTTTTCTAGTGTCCTCCCTGCTTGTGCTACCACTGTAGCTTTAGGACAGGGTATGGAAATCCATGAAGAAATACTTAGAAGTGGATTTCAGACTAATGTCTATGCGGGGAGTGCCCTTGTAGACATGCATGCAAAATGTGGAAACATACAAAAGGCACGTGCTTTATTCGACAGAATGACTTCACGAAATGCCATCTCCTGGAAATACACGATTGCAGCATATGCGATGCATGGTTTTGGTAGGGAAGCCCTCAAAGTCTTTGAACAAATGCAAAAATCTGGCATAAACCCACACCATGTCACATTACTTTGCGTTTTGACTGCAAGCTACCATGCTCGTGTTGGGTGATTTGATGA
Source organism: Picea sitchensis (assembly GCA_010110895.2). Lineage (NCBI taxonomy): Eukaryota > Viridiplantae > Streptophyta > Pinopsida > Pinales > Pinaceae > Picea > Picea sitchensis. Next base: position 21,644 of record SNQJ01S0106579.1, on the reverse strand, counting down.
GAAACAATGTTTTATCAACAGAATGCCAATTAATCCTACTACTATTATGTGGAGCTAACAGGTGGAATGACATTGAGATGGTCCGCAAAATGATGCAAGGCATGTGTGTTATCGAACGCAACTCCTTGCCAACTGGAATATGCGTGAGAAACCATGTAGTATCTGCCTATACCCTGATAGACAATGAGAAGTAGTCTCTAGTTTTCCCAGGACCGAGCATAAGAAAATTGGTCTGAACAGGCTTGGTATACGAAGCATCCACTGCCCACATATGATCTTCTTATAATGTTTCGATCTTTTGTTGCTAGAAGAATAGGTGGGAAATGACGAAGGATTTGAGCTTCTTTCCTCATCCTCGATAATTTCGTCATTGAAATCAAATAAAAAAAATTCGTCTATCAGTTTTCCCATGCTATAATTGTTGCTGGATTCCAACTCAATCGTGATGATATTGTTCATATGTCACAGATGATATAGCAAAGACTGCGACGCCAGCTTATATTGTTAAGGTTTTTGAGTCCTTTGGTTTTGAGATAGACCTTAGGTACCATACATGGGAAAGCATTTTTCCTATCTGTATTTAACCATTGATCAATTGCGCCAGGAGACCACTGGAAAAGCATGTAAATGGTTGTTTTCTCCTATGGGAAGTATTATGAATCGAGATAGAAGAGGTGGCATGGAGCATAATAGGGTTTTGAAACCCTAATATCCACAACACAAGCCTAATCACATAAGAATCTAAGGATTTTTCCAGTTAGGATATTTGTTTTTGGAGCGAGTGGTTTCATGAGGCGAAGTATGACATAAACTAGGAAGAGTTGCACTTGTTCTCCTCATTTCCAAAAGTAAWGGAAAGCCTTTTTTCCCTGCAAAAATTGTTTTTGAAATTGATATTGAACCATTGGATGGTCTTGCTCGAGTGTATGTAATATTTTTAAGCAATCAATACTTGAAGATGATAAGACTTGAAGATGRCAACAATGACTGTAGTAGGAATTGGGCTTGAAGCAASGGTCATTATTCCCCTTACCGAAACCCTTATTTTTTTGAAGGACCATTTTCCGTGGTATGAGAGCCCACCCAAAAGATGTCTTACTGTATTTGAACCACTTTCCCATGATCAATAATGTTATGCATGTCATCAATATTTCGAATGTGCAAGCAATGAAAGAGAAAAGGAGATCAGTTGCCTTGATCTTCTCTCTTTCTGGTGCAGTCTCTAGAAGGGGGACCTCGTTAGTGGAAAGTGAGACCACATACCATACTAGAGTCAGAGCATTGTGCAAAAGAACAAGAGGAAGCCAGTTGGCTCATGCAGAGAGTTAGAAATGGAGGGCAAATATCCCAACATGATGTCAAGGAGAGCCATTTCCATACATGATGCTCAAAGACGCAAACTCTCTAGGAGTAGTATACCTCCATGATGGGATCATATCATATAGTAGAGACAGTTCCAGTATATGTATAGGCACTCCCAAAGAGGGAGGAGGTACTACATCTACAGGGAACAAAGATTGAGTCACCTCTAGAGAAGGAGGACGAGTTACCTTCAATGTAAGAGGCAGAAAATATAGAGGAGGCGTCACCTCCAGCTCCAGAGAGAGTAGTTATTGATCCACTCTCAGTTCCAGATAGAGTAGTTGCAGAGGAAGAAATTGCAGAGAGAGAGTGGAGGAGCCAGTTCCACAAAGAGTATCCCTAGAGGATGGTGGTTGCTGACAGAGTAGATAAGTTACTCACATTCTTAGTGTTTATAAGCTACAGAGTCCGAGAGGGAAAGTATCAAGTGACTTCCAAGTGGATCTATAAGATCAACACATAGCTGAAGGGAGCATAGAGAATCACAAAGAGAGATTTGGTTCCAGAGGATTCTCTTAGGTGGAGGGAATAGATTATGACACATTTTATCTTGTTGCTCGATACACTTCGAACCAAAGAACAATTACTGCAACATCCATGGGTTGGAGACTACATTAGATGGATGTGAAGAAAACCTTTCTCAATGGATAAATTGAGGAAGAAGTATACATCAAGCATCCAAATGGTTTTGTGATATATGAGAAGGAGTCTCATGTGTGCAGGTTGAAGAAGGCCCTGTATGGACTCAAGAAGGCACCTCGAGCTTGGAATGCGAGGATCGATGGACACTTGATGCGTTTGGGCTTCAACAAAAGTGTTGTTGATCCCAACCTTTACTACAAGATTGTTAATGGTGAGTCCTTGATTTTTGTCCTCTACATTGACGATTTATTCATCACCGGTAAAGAGAGCGTTATTATTAAATGCAAGTATGTGTTGGCCTTTGAGTTTGAGATGAAGGACCTTGGTATGATCCACTACTTCTTGGGACTAGAGGTGTGGAAAAAAAATGATGAGATATTACTGAGTCAGAGGAAGTACAGAGTTAAGATATTGAAATTTTTTGGGATGCTAAATTGTACTCTTATGACTACACCAATAGTGATGAATCTAAAGAAACTAAGTGTGTCTTCTTTCGATTATGATGAGATTGATTTGACCCTATACAGATAATTGATTGGATTATTGATGTATCTAGTTGACCCCATACCAGATACTTTCTATGCAATGAGTGYGCTTATCCATTTTATGAGTCAGATGAGATAGACACATTGTTTTGTTGTGAAGCATGTGTTGAGATACATGCGAGGAACAATTAGACATGGTGCAAAGGAAGGAAGTACTAGTTGAATACCTTCCTGCAAATGAGAAGGTTGGTTATGTTCTTACCAAACACCTTACTAGAATGAAGTTCAAGTACTTCCATGACAGACTTGGCATGGTAGAGAATGTCTCCCTTGCTGAGAGTGAGTGTTGATCTTTGCAGCTTCCTGAGACATTCCCTATATCGTACTCCTCTATGAATTAGTTGAGTTGATCTGTGAGGACATTTTTTCGAGAAGGGATAAGTGGGTTTGGGATTATGTCCCAATGTCCCTTGTGGAGAGAACATGAGGGAATGTCAAGGTAGTTGAACTTGACATCACACATTATGGGTAGTTGCCCCAAGTGTTTCTAGAGGGAGTATCCTCTAGAAGTCCACATGGGAGTGCCATGTGTGATAGGAATTCTCTATATCGTGATCCTCTGTGACTGAGTTGATTTGATATGTGAGGACACTTATCTGAGAAGGGATAAGTGGGTTTGGGTTTATATCCCAATGCCCCTTGTGGAGAGAATATGATGACACGTCCCTTGTGGAGAGCACATGAGGAGATGTCAAGGGAGTTGACCTTGACATCACACACAATGGGTAGTTGACCCTAGTGTTTCTAGACGGATTAGCCTCTAGAAGTCCACATTGGAGTACCATCTATGAAAAACATTTTTCTACTATGGTGGTTATGTACCACTGGCGGATGTTGAAGTTTTACTTATACAAGTAGTAGTTGTGATTCTTCTTTGTTATTATAATCATTTAGCACATTAGCTCCATAAATAATATTACTAAAAGAGAGGCAATCACAGAAAAAATACAGACACACAAATTATCCTGGAAAACCCTCATGGGGAAGAAAGCCCAGCAAAACTTACTCAATATAGATAGACCAAAGAATGAACAAAAGATCCTCCTCTACTCCTTCACTAGAAAGAGTAGCGCACCACTTAACCATGAAATACCAAGACAGATACCAAAAACTCTCATTGACGTCAAACTTAGTTGCAGTAACAGTTCCTCCAAGACTTGTGCACTTCTTCATAGTTGCAGAGCTAGTGTGGTGAGTGTGTACAAATGAGGTGATGGCATCCCTTATAAATAGTGGTCTGGCGAACCTATAATTAGGTCTGTGTGGACCTGTCACTTTACCCTCTTAATTTACATTTAACTATCAAGGCACAATAGGGATGAATTTTACTAAGGCACAATAGGGCCTAATTAAATATAATATAATAATATTATTCAACTCTCTCTTAGGTAGAATCTTTTTCGAAGTTTCAATATTTCAACACTCCCCCTTAATAAGAAGGGTATTCTACTAACAACATCAATAACAACCGATTGGAGTCAATACATCATCAAGAGGAGGGGACATCATCATCAACATCGGAAACACTATCGGTCATATCTATAGGTCATCAAAATATTTTCTAATCATCAACATCAGTAGAAACTGAACATCATCATCATCTAAAGCGCATAGCTGGAGTAACATCTTCATCATAAACAACATGAAGATGGAACATCAACATCAACAACACGAAGCTGGAATAACACTATCATCATCAACAACATGAAGCTGGAACATCAACATCTATATGTGGCAACATAATGAGGCAGATGCATCAACAACAACATTTTTGGTACTCTTAGAGACCGTCCTTACCGTATGTTCAGGAGCTTCCTAGGAATCATAAGATTTCCTAAGGTATAAAATCCTAACAAGATACAATGTGGTAATCTGACAAATTTTCCTTATCGGACCTTCAGGATCTTCCCATGAATCATAAGATTCCCTAGGATATAAAATACTAACTAAGCTACCACTACTGACCATAGTTTGTATATACATGCACATGTACTCTGAAAGAATGTCCTTACCAGACGTTTGGGATTTTCCTAGGGATGATCAGTCCCCTAGGATATAAAATCCTAACTAAGCTACCCGTTGTTGGTCAGGATACCATAGTATCATCAGAATCACTCCCCTTTTTGAGGGAGGTCCTTTTGGACTACACCAATCTTGTCTCATAAGTACTCAAACCTCACATGCGAAAAAGTCTTAGTCAATACATCTACAACCTGCTCGTCTATGCCAATGTATTGGAGCTTTACAACCCCCTTATACACCATGTCATGAATGTAGTGATATCAGATCTCTTTGTGCTTCTTCTTATCATGGAACATTGGGTTCTTTGTCATCTTTATGCAACTCTGGTTATCACATAGAATCATGATAGCTTCCATCTCTAGATCGAACAGACCTATTGAGAACTTCTGAATCCATATGGCTTCACAATTGGTGGAGCAGATTCCAATGTACTCTACTTTTGTTGTGTTGAGACCAATTATGGACTGCTCCCTTATTTTCCATGAAGTCATGCCTAACTCCAAACTGAAAAAAAACATCTTGAAGTGCTCTTTCTATCTGAAGAACTTCCAACCCATTCTGTATTGGTATAACCATACAATCTGAAGTCATGATCTCCAATATAACAGATACCATAATCCAATGTAACCTTAAGGCATCTCATCACATGCTTTAATTATACAAGGTGAGCACATCTGGGTTCCATCAGATACTGACTCAAAATGTTCACAACAAAGAAAAAATATGTCCTAGTATTCGTTAGATACATTGATGCAGGAGCATCGCCAACAAGAGCAAGTGGAGGACAACTAGATATACACCAACGTGCATTTTGAAGACATTTAGAAATTTAAAAGATGAAACATTAATGTAATAGATGGAAGGATGTATTTTCTTTTAATGTATTGGGATTGTAATACATATCTTGAGCATTTTCTCTCATCTGTCGGTTTTGGGCATTTATTAGAAAAAATGTAAAGTAGTTGTAGTCTTTAATTTCGATAAGATAGCTTAGAGTTGTAGGAGGGAAAACTCAAGAAATCTCCCTCGTATGTATTGTATGATCGATTCTCATTGTAATTAAGCTGTAGAGAAAGAGAGCAGAGAAGAACAAAGATTGTATAAGTTGTATGAGCAGATATTTGTTGCTATAAAAACCATGTACAAAAGCACTTGAATTAATATAAGAATGCTTCGATCCAATTTCATGGTGTTGTTATGGTTACTATTTGCATCTACTGAATGGTATGTTTAAATTTTTCTTACACGCTCTATTATGAGTTTGTTTCAATGCTTTATGTGTATGATTTCATGTTGAATGTATGAAGTCTGTAAGAGGGAGAGTATAAGTTTCAATTTATCCTCGTCCTGAGAATTCCTGCAAGGAGTGCAGTGAAGGTCCACAAGGAGTGCGTTGGAAAGATTCTAAGTTTTACCTCAGAAAATATTAGGATAGATAGAGTTGTTCTTATACCAACAAAGGTGCAAGTATAGCACAGAGTCATGCAAGGTGTGCGCAGGCCAAGTCGAAGTCTTAGACTTTTCCAACCCAAGGGAGCAGTTGAAGAACTTATGTCACATGGAGTACGCAGAGTTGGAAGATATCAGATAATAAGAGATTATCATGAAGGCCGCAACGAGTGCGTGCAGGATTCCTCGAGTTTGCAGAAAGAATCAAGATTAGGAGGAAAGATGTCAAGTTATTTGGCGAGCAACTATTGAGAGCCTAAACAGATGTTGGAAATTCTCGGAGGGTGAAACATTGATTTCCATGGACCGTTGGATCCAATAGATTCGCAGAGAGGATAAGACCGAGTGTATTTCAACACTCGCAATATCAGGAGAGATAAAATTCATTATATCTAGAGGATCGTGAGTCGTTGTTTGAGTGCTTTAAAATATCGGCATTTCGAGAGCTGGGATAGTGGAGGAACTTGCTACCTAGAAGTCATTAGTCACGAAATCTTGACTTCTTGAGAAAACGAATATGGATCATCGGATCGTGGGGGAAATCAGGATCGTTGATCTGGCATAAGCAGTCATCACAATTTCTCATTTTAGGAGAAGGGGGGGGATCCACTTCACAAACCCCCGACACACAAAATCCTGACACACTCGAAAGTTGGGCCCCAAGTCGTAGGTGAAGGTCACATCAATGAAGAATCAAAGAGAGGAGCTAAGGACCGTTAGCCCATTTCATGTTTTCGAGAATCAGAGGAGTTGGGGAGACTCGCAACGAAAGTCCCAAAATCATGAAACAGGATGCACCTTTTAGGGTTAAGTCTGTGGTCACGCTGGTGGTCACATGGACTGGAGGCTCGAGTCCAATGCATGTTCGCGCGGGAGAAGCATAGAAAAGGACCTGTGGTATTTAAGTGTCGAAGGTTCTAGCAGGTACCAGGTACCAAGAAGCCATTTTGTAACATCCCCCTGGCCACCCACAGGCCAGGGTATGCCACTCTAGAGAAACCACTCATGCTCTGACATGAGTCGGTAACATTCCCAGCCTTCAGGCCGGACCATGCTACTCTAGGGAATGTTTTCGTTCCCATACTGTGGAACATATAGTAGCATACTGAGTATTCAATTGAGCAATGCCACATAAATTTACTCTTTAAACTACATGCAACTAAGACATATACATACAACACACTCGCGGAATCTTTACATATAAACATGGACTGAACTCCACCCAAGGTAAAGGGTTCCTATCTAGGCTAAGGCTCATGGACAATAGGAAAGACTTCATCTCAGGTTCTCACTCAACTAACATCCTACAACCTCTCATTCCCCACATGATTTTCCCACCCAAGGAAGCATGCCCCTTCTCTGCTCAACAGTCCCTTGGCTTCCCCACTTCCTTTCCAGGGCTTCAGCAACAGGCCAGACCGAAAGACTCAGAGCATTGTAGCTATAGTCTAGTACCTTTAGGAATCAATCCTCAGCAATTCTCTCGCCCAGAGAATTGCTCACGGGCCTAACAACCCGCTTCTTCAATCCTGCTCCAAGCTAACCAGGTACACCAACCAAAAGGGCTATGGAAATAGGCTCCGAAATGGTGAAATGGTTGTCTCAAGGATAACATAATGCATGAGTGAAATGGTCATCGAATCATTGACTAGATAACTGAGTGTGGAGGAGAATCACGGTGAAATTTTCGTGGAAGTCCTTGTGTGAATAATGGTCGTCGGGTTGCTCGTAAGGTATCCGTGAGAAGTATCCAAATGAGCTAAGTTCCCCCACTATATGAATGCATGCCCCCAACTTGACACTTGTCATATCGGAAGTTACTTTGGTCCACTTGTCCCCAACTTTAGAACTTAGGATAAAATAATTATCCATACTTTATGTTTTAGGAAATATTAATATAACATTCCCTTGACTTTTGACCCTCCCTTTCCCTAACTGGTGAAGTTCAGTCCCCCATCTCTTTTATCGTGGTTGGTCTACATGCAGCAATGTATTTTATATTAATCATGAGTCATGCACAAAGTAGGCACATTGGCCTTTGACATCTAGGCGTTCCAGCCTAATACCAAAACATAAGCATCCCAACTTATAATAACCAGCTCTCCAGCCTATAACACCTATCATATACACGAGGCTCATTGTACTCTATACTGCATGCACCTTAGCTACTGTGCGCGGTATCCTAGAATGTACATATTACATCATTTTACTGTGCAGTTCATGTGCGCACTATGCCACATGACGTGCATTACCAAATGAGGTCAAAACAACTCACCAGCTTAAGTACATTTATATTATATTTACGATTGGTTTCAGCCGAGGGATATTACAATCCCCTACCCTTATTTATGCATTGTCCTCAGTGCATCATACGCCCATATATAACAGAATTTTCTGAAATCTTCAAAAATATGCGGGTATTATGCCAGCATTGTGTCTACATGTTTCCAAGTAGAATCCTCAGGACCGTACCAGGTCCATTGAACCCTTACAAGCCCTATGGCTCAGTTCCAGTCTAGAATGCACACCAGATGCACTTGAAAATCTCCTTCTTGTTCCACCCGAATCACATTTCAATCAATAACATGATTAGCATCAGGTATATATTTCTTTAGCAATGATACATGGAAGACATTATGAATAGACATAGATGCAAGCAATGCAATCATATAAGCAATTGGACCAATCCTCTCTAGGATTTCAAAAGGCCCACAAAATCTGGCTGCCAACTTGGTGCACCTTCACAACTATAGGGAACTCCTACTAGCTTTCACTTTCATGAAAACATGATCACCCACTTTGAATTCTATGTGGTTTCTATTCTTATCAGCATAACTTTTCTATCTATCTTAGGTAGCTTTTAAATTCTTCTTAATTTTTGTGATCTGGTCTTCCATTTCCCTGAGCAACTCTAGCCCAACTACTGTCCTATCAGCTGGGTTAAACCAACTTATTGGAGTATTGCACTTTCTGTCATAAAGTGCTTCAAATGGGCTCATCGTAAATGATGCTTGATACCCATTGTTGTACGCGAATTCTACCAAGTGTAGGTAGTCTTCCCATTTCGATGGTTTTTCTGTCACATACATTCTCAATATATATTCTATCACCATTTTTAGCCTTTCTATCTTTCCATCAGACTCATGATGATAAGCTGTACTAAAGTTCAGATTCGTTTTGAATCCTTTGAACAATCCTTTCCATAAATTTGAGGTGAATTTCGGGTCTCTGTCGAATACAATTGTTTTAGGAATCCTGTGCAATTGTGCCACTTCCTTCATGAAAATATCACCAACCTCTGCTACCGCATGGTTTTCAGTGGAATAAAATGGGCAGATTTTGTGAGCTTGTCCACCACCACCATGATTGAATCATTCAACTTGTCTGTTCTAGGAAATCCCGTAGTAAAATCCATTGTCACCATTTCCCACTTCCACTCAGGAATGGTTAAAGGTTGCAACAACCCTGTTGGGTGCCTATTCTCAGCTTTCACTTCCTGGAATTCCATACATCTAGCGATGTACTCGATGATCTCTTTCTTCATACCTGGCCAAAAGTAATGGATATTAATCGCTGCCATGGTTTTTTGATATCCAAGGTGTCCTGTATAAGGAACATTATGCATTTCATGCAAAATCATATGTTTCAAGTCGTGGACATTTGGAACAAAAATCATGTTCTGGCGCAACAATATTCAATCTATTCCCAACTTATAATTATCCACCTTCTGAAGCATCTTACCCTATTGTAGCATTGCTACCAATTCTTTGTATTGCAGATTGACATTTGTAGCCTCCAGAATTTTGCTTTTAATATTAGTTTGGTACATGCTAATGGTTGTAGAATGTAATTCACATACCTTCTTGTTAAGTGCATCAACCACTTTATTCTCTTTCCCCTTGATATGCTTTATATCAAAGTCATATTTTCTTAGGAATTCTAACCATCTACTTTGTCTAGCATTTAGATTTGGCTGATCAAATAAATATTTCAGACCATTGTGGTCTGTTCTTAGCTCAAAATTCTTTCCCATGAGGCAGTGTCTCCATTTCCTCAAGGCATTCACTATGGTTTCCAACTCCAAATCATGAGTGGCATGGTTTCTTTCATGATCCTTCAACTTCCTTGATTCGTAAAATATGACAAACCTGTTTTGACTGAGGACTCCACCAAGTCCTTCATTACATGCATCGGTGCATACGATGAAGTCTTCTTCTGGGTCTGCGATCCTTAATATTGGATCACTTGTCAATAATTGTTTCAAGTGCTGGAAACTCTTCTCGCAATACAATGTCCACTGAAACTTCACTTCCTTTCTTTGCAAAGAAGTGATTGGGTGTGCAATATTTGAGAATACTTTAATAAATCTTCTGTAGTATCCTGTAAGACCCATGAATGATCTCACCTCTGTCACATTCTTTGGTGCTAACCATTCTCTAATGGCCTCTATCTTCTCAGGATCCACTGATATCCCATCCTTTGAAATGATATGCCCTAAATAATGAATCTGTTTCTGGTAAAATGAGCACTTTCTCAATTTGGCATATAACTGACGCTCCCTTAATACTTGCAACACCATCCTCAAATGATGTTCATGCTATTCCTATGACTTGGAATATATAAGAATGTCATCCAAAAAGAAAATGACAAACTTGTCCAAATACTCTCAGAAAACACCATTCACTAAGAACATGAAAACAACTCGTGCATTTGGAAACCCAAATGGTACCACTGTGAACTCATAATGACCATACCTTGTACTGAAAGTGGTTTTACAAATATCTTCTTCTTTAATTCTTACTTTATGGTATCTTGATCTGAGATCTATCTTTGAAAATATCTTTGCATCCTTCAATTGATCAAAGAGGTCATCAATCCTTGGTAGAGGATACTTGTTCTTAACAACCACTTTATTCAACTATCTGAAGTCAATGCACAACCTTAGTGTTCCATATTTCTTTCTCACAAACAAGACTGGGGCACCCCAAGGTGACACGCTTGGGCGTATATACCCCTTCTTCAGAAGTTCTTCAAGATGGATTTGTAACACCTTTAAGTCTGGTGTACTCATTCTGTAAGGAGTCTTTGATACTGGCACTTCTCCAGGCATCAAATTAATAGAGAAATCAATGTCTCTCCTTGGGGGTAGTCCGGGTACCTTCTTGAACACATCCTCAAAATCTTCCAGGACTGCATAATCCTCTAAATTTGGCACCTTATCTCTAGGTGTCTCTGCCAAATGAGCTGCAATTATTTGACATCCTTTTTTGTAACACTTCTTCAGCTGCAATGCTGAAATTTTTCTAATGGTTACTGCCCTGGGGATTCCATGTACCTTCCTTGGTTTCCCTTCCTCATCCAGGCAAGTAAATTCTTTGTTGTGACAGTCTAAGAGAATGTGATGTTGTTCCAACCAATCCATCCCAATTAGACAGTCATAGGAACCTAAAGGAAAGATGTTTAAATATGATTTGGTGTTCATTCCATTCATGTCTATGAGGCATGACTTGACCATGTCATTAACCTTTCCTTTGGCTCATGTAGCCAGTTGTACCAACCAGGATTTCCCATGCTTGCTTCTTGTCAATTGCAAACTTTCCACCATATTAGAGTCTATATAACTATTACTATCTCCTGAATCAATTAAAATAGCAAGTGTTTGGTTGTTTATCATACCTTCCACTTCAATAAGGTGGGACTGATACTCTTCTTGCTTATTGTCCAAGGATGCATAAATCCTTGACACATATCCTCCCATGTACTCCACTGTTTCAACTCGCTATACATTGTGAACAACCCTACCTTTTTCACCTATGTGAGGACAATCTCTGAAACTATGGTCCCCTTTACAGCCTCGACATTGCATAGGTGGTTGTCTTGGCCCTTACTTTGGAAAGTTGGCCTTACTTTTTGTTGATCATATAGGCATTTATCTCTCCTTATGGTCTCTTTTATTGTCTTAGGTTCATCATACTATATTTTGTCACTGATGAACAATGGAAATCCACTTAAATACCTTTGAATTTTGACTATCTCATCCTTAATGAAAGATACATACTTTAGTAGTTCCATAAACCTTCTCTCATATTCATCTATGGTCATACTTCCAAGCTTGAGTTCAAAGAACTCTTTCATTTTCTTGTCATAATATCTTTCATTTTCTTGTCATAGTATCTCTTAGTCAAGTACTTCTTCTGAAAATAATTCTTGAATTCCCTCCAAGTAACACTTTTCTCTACAATGTGTTGTACCTTCACAAGTTGATCCCACCACATGGAGGCCTTTCCTTTGAGTTGATAGATAGCGATTCTACCTTATGCATGAGAAGAATAATTATGCAATTGAAAATACTTCCTCATGCCTAGCAACCATGTTTCTTCATCTTCATCCTTCTTGTGGTCACCATCAAATGTAGGAGGTTTGATTTTGTTCATTTTTCCTCACAGCTCATCCACCCTAGATCTCTTATACCTTCTGATAGGCGATAGACTTGAGTTGTTTCCTGCTCTCTTATGGGAATGCCTTTGGGAATGATGGTGATGTCTACTAGAACTTTTTACTTTTGTTTTCTCCTTTGAAGGTTTGTGACTCCCATATTCACTTGAGCCACTCTCCTTAACCAATTTCTTTTCTATTCTGTTCAAACCCTCCAATAGCTTCATGTTGAAGTCATCTTGTTGCTCTTTGGATTTCATAAGCCTTTCATTATCAACTTTATGGATTTAGACATCCTTCTGCAAATTCTTAATGGTCTCATCCATATTCATATATTCATTCCTTTCTTCTCCATGTTCGTTGGAGTTCGTTCCTTCCATGCCCAAATGGAAATCCACCACTCTTCTCTCCTCGTGCTGAATGTAATTCCCCTGTGCCTCTTCCATTTCTATGGACTTTGCATTGGTCTGACCTAATTGAGTTGTTGTTAATTCTGCAAAATCTGCAACCATCAAAACTAATCAGGCTAACAATTCAACAATTCATGAGAATATGCACCATTTCGATTCAACATACACATCATCATTATCACTCCCAGTTTCTTGGTGTTATCACCATGAAAATTCTAGTTAATACCCAAGTCTCAAAAACACAGACGCGCAGTTCCTTTCGAGATACACTTGTGCAAGAAGGTGGTTTGTTGAAACCACTTTTGCCAATACGTGGTATCACGTGTCTCAACATGTCAAATCCACCACTCATGGAGTGGGCGATGGCTTAGTTAGATCACCCTGCTTCACTCATTCGGTACTTCGTAGCCATTTGATGTCAACCAAATGTCGCCATGTAAAAAACTCAAAAGCTAATCATTTGAAATGGATTGGTCGAGCATGGGAACCCAATTCTCTTGTACGTAATCCATATGTGCTTCATAGATGGAATTCTATAATTACCACTCCCCAATTATGAAGATATATGCGTATCCATAACCAAGGTAATCCCCAACTACTCGACTTTTTGATCTCTGTAAAAACACCTTTCGGTATCCACAACCTGAGATACATGGACAAGGATAAATTGAGTGAGGCTAGTTATTCAAGCAATATGCTAGGTTTTCCTGCAAATAAGGAGGAAAGGGTCCTTGTGCACATTCTAGCAACTAAGTTTCATATAGAGCCGGCTACAGAAT
>SNQJ01S0106578.1:36611-66455 GCA_010110895.2 Picea sitchensis | reverse complement strand
ATTAAAAAAAAAATATGAATCATTATATTTATATTAGTATATATAAAATTACAAAATTATTGAATACAAAAGTTTTTATTTATATTCATTTAACTCAATATTAAATATTCAAAATAGAAATGTTTTCCTATAATTAGTATACACCTTTCTTAACTCAATTTTTACTATAAAACTCTTAACTATTTAACTTACCTTTTAATTTATTAATTTCAAATCCATTTACATTTATATTAATAAAAATATAATTTATTATTAAAATATATTTTATAGTCAATAATTTTTTCAGCATTGTCAAGTATTGATTCGAGAAGAAGTTAAAACCTCCCAAAATTCTAGAAATTATATAAAATCTTTAGAAATTTTAATATTCTTACAAAAATATTGCCAAAGATTTCATGGTTGGAAAATTAAAAATTAGTAAAAATCGCCAAGGTTTCTACACTTAGATAAGTAAGGATCCTTAAATTTAAGTCAACCAACATGAACGTCACAATGTAACATAACCATGTTCAGCCATAGCCAATCTTGGTCAACCATAGTAATATGGGCACCCACGGTTGACCATCCAACCATATAGGTCACACATGGTTATGATGATATATGCCTTATGAAATAAACCAACCCTTCATGAATGTCATAAGGCAACATAATCATTGAGGAACATGGCATTTCCTTATAAGTTAATTAAGATGAATAACACAATGCATCGTCACCATTCAAGAACATCTCATTGAGACATAACCCTTAGGGAGTGTCACAAGGTGACATAACCCTCAATGATCATTGTAACGTGATGAAAACATAGACAAATGTAGCGATTTGACATAACACAATGAAGATGAACTTCAAAAAGTAACATAATCATTGAGGAATTACACAATCCAACATAACCCTTAATGAATGTTGCAATATGACATAACCCTTGACAAGCATCACAACATGACAAAATTCAACCATAATCCCTTAACGAATGTAGTAATCCAACATAACCCTTGGAAAACATTGCAATCCAACATAACCTTTGACAACCTTTGCAATCCTCCATAACCCTTTACAAATGTCACAATGTGATGCATCCAAAATAACCCATCACAAACATTGCAATGCGATGAACATAACCCCATGTCACAATGTGAAAAACTTAGCCCAACGTTGCATTGTTCCTGACATAAGTTGACATCAAAGTGTGATGAACATAACCCAACGTCGTAATCCAATGTAACCCTTGACAAACATCACAATGTGATGAAAGTCAACCATAATCAATCATAGTCAACCATGTTTGGCAATATTTTTGTCAACCATAATCAATCATAGTCAGCCATGTTTGACAATATGTTTGGCGAATATTACTATTTCTTAATATGCAAATAAAAAAATGTTTGACAATATTTTTGTAAAAATATTCAAATTTCTAAGGATTTTATATAGTTTCTATAAAATTTGGGCTATTTATGAGGTTAAATAATTTTATTCTATATAATTTGGGTCAACAATTTTTAGAGAAAATAGAAATTGGCAAATCGTTTTTTGGGAAAAATCATGGAAAATTACCCCATGGGAGAAATTTATCCCCTACAATTTTCCCTTCCCTTGAAAAATGTCGGATTGTGACACAATTCAACCATAACCCTTGATAACGTTGCAATACAATATAACCGTTGATGACCATCACAATCGAACATAACCCTTGGCAGCCATCACAATCCAACATAACCCTTGGCAGCCATCACAATCTAGCATATAACACTTGATGTCACAATGTGACAAACATAACAAGATGTCTCAAGGTGAAAAACATAACAAAATCTCACAATGAACCATGGCCAATGAAATACAACCATGGTTAACATAAGTAACCATGATAAATATTTCTATATGAAATAACCATTGAGGAACATCACAATCTAACCTAACCCTTAAGGAACATCACATTGCCACATTACCATTGAGGAATGCAACAATTTGACATAATCCAACCAAGATAAATGTCGCAATACTACATAACCATCAAGTAACATCACATCCCAACATATCCTTTTATGAACATCACAATGCGACATATAACCCTTAAAAAACATTGCATTTCAACATAACTCCACTAAGATGAACATCACAATGTGACATGACCATTAAGGAATATAAAAAATATGACATAACCATTGATGAATGTCGTAACGTGACATAACCATTGAGGAATATAATAATTCCATATAATCTAACCAAGCTAAATGTCACGATGCATCATGACCATTGAGGAACATCGCATTGAAGCATAACCCTTAAGGAATGTCACAAGGTGACATAACCCTTAATGAACATTGCAATGTGACATAACCATTGAAGAACAAAGAAATTTCACATAACATAATGAATATGAGCATCACAATGTGACATAATTATTAGGGAACATGACAATCCAACATAACCCTTGAACAATGTCACAATCTGACATAGCCCTTGATGGGCATCACATTTCAACACAATCATTAAGGAACATAGCAATTTGACATAAGTAAACCATAATGAACATCATAATGTGACATTATCATACTAAACCATGGTTAAACATAATCAACATGGTCAACCATGGTTAACCATGTCCATCCATGACCAACCAAAGTGAACCATAGTCAACCTAAGTCAACCATAGTCTAACATGGTCAAGCATAGTGAACCCATAGTAAAACAAAGTTAGTCAAGGTCAACCATAGTAAACCAAACATAAACCAAAGCTAACCATAAGTTGATCATAATAAAGCAAACTCAACCATAAGTCAACCATAGTAAATCAAACATAAAACAAAGTTAAACATAAGCCTACCATAGTCAACCATAGTAGACTAGAGTCAACCAAAGTTAACCATGGTCAAGAAAATATAACCATAGTAAAACATAGTCATCCATAGTCAAACATAGTCAACATGGTCACTCATGGTCAACCATAGTCAAATGTGGTCAACCAAATTCAACTATGGTCCATAATAGTTTAACATAGTAAACCATGGTCAACCAAATTCAACCATAGTAAACCATGATTTACCGAAGTGAACCATATTACAAAAGAGTCACACATAATCAACCATGGCTGACCAAAGTCAAATATGGTCAAACATAACCAAATATGGTCAATCGTAGTCAACCAAGGAAAACCCTAGTCTAATGTGGTCAACCATACTAAAATAGCATAGATATTTCACTATTAATTATATTCATATTTTAATTCACAAATTTACTAATCCTCCCCATGCACATGGGTCGTCAACTAGCATAACCACATAATTAAAAGTGGTTGATATTTTTCGATTGATGCCATTAGTTTTGAAAGGTGGAGAATAACGTAAGTCAACATATATCAACAACTTTTAATTATGTGATTTTGCTAGTTCTATTTTCATATAAAAAAAAAAATGTAATAACTCTTTGAGAATACGAGATTGTTTAGAAAAATCAGTTGAATATTTACCTTCCAAAACATGATGATGTAAATTACACTAAACACCTACAACAATCTAAACATTACAATGTTGTATTTCTAAAACTTAAAGAAATATATCTTTAAAATTTTGTAATATTTTTTATTATTAAATTAAGATATTATTAATTTTATATTAAAAAAATTAAAATTAAAATAAAATACAAAATTGTGTTTCATTTAAAAAATTAATATATTATTAATTTTATATTAAGAAAAAATTAAAATTAAAATAAAATATAAATTTATGTTTCATTTAAAAAAGCTAAATTTAATAATAATAAAATTATATATTTTACATGATTACATTTGTGATAGTGTTTCTTCTTTCTTGTACACTAAGAATACAACCATAATTCGAACCAATAATATCCAACCGTTGGAGGCTAATGTAGTTGGACGCTCGAGTTCCATTAATTACAAAATTGAAATAATGTAATTGAAGGCTAGGCATAGACATTAATTTATAGTCAATTGGGGAGCCTCAATAATGAATGGGCGAAAGCCTTCGAAATGTCTTCAAATGTTCAAGTTTTGTTTGTTCTTTCCTATCTGCAATTGGTCTCGTCCTAAGTACCTTTCTATCAATTGGAAACATCATCTTCCTTTTCTTCACATCACTCTTTTTTGTGCACTTCAAATTATTTTAGTGCAAACTTTCTCTACACTAATTATGTTGGGTTGTGACAACACATCTTGCAGTTACTTTTGTTTGGGTGGAGGTTTCTCAAGCATTTGGCTTTCCATATCCCTTGAAATAATTGAAAATATCCTATGTAAATGTAAATCTTGTGAGGAGCTTCTTGATTCTTGATATTTGTAAACCATTTCTCCATTGGTTGAGCAATAAAGAATATCAATGTATTGGGAAATGGGCGAGTGGGAGACTAGATATTTGATTCTTACACACTCAAAATTGTGTCGAGCGCTCTATTAAACGACAAATAGAGTACATATAAATACAACAATCATAGTTTCAAGATAAAAGAACTACCTTAATTTCATGATCTACTTGGTTGAGCAATTATCTCAATCTCACACCAATCTAGGAAGCATCTAGTTGGAGAGAATCTCTCAAACCAACTAGACCTCAACAACCTCCTAAAAGCTAGGAACATACTCCTTCTTGTAGAAACTAGAACTCTACCTAATAATGACCAATAAACTCAATAATTACAAATATGATCACACTAAATACAAGTGTGAGTTGCACATCCCAACACTCCCCCTTAACGACTACTTTTATTTGCCAACATCAGGTCAACTGTTCATCATTACCAAGTCCTTTGAATCGAAGCACCTCCTGATCAACAAAGTCTATGCCTGGTCGAACTTGGTACTTTCTCTTTGTACCTTGATCATGCATCACCAAACTACCAAATTCCATATAAAGAGACAACTATCCACTGGAATGCATGGGTCATCAATCATTGCAATCGTCAGTTTAGTAGGATGTTCGTCAGGTACGTGGTTCATTCAACCTCTTGATGAACTCCCCCTGAATGTAAAACTCATGGTTTCCTAGACACCTCCTAGAGTGACATGGCTCACTCTTACGAGTGTTAACGAACTCTATAATATAGGTTTTTGTACTAAAAATAAATAGAGATACATGACAAAGGAGTATGCATGCTTATTCAGGTCTTATAGTGATATGCCCTTTACATGTTAAATAATTACAGGTACATACATTGCATACTCCATCTCATGGAGATACCAGGTACATAATTAAATATTTTAAGGACCATTACATCGTATCAATAAACATTACATCATATACTTGATAAAAACAATGTGTGACTTGTATTAACATATGGTCATGAGTTTGTCTTATTCAACACTACACAATTTACCTTATTTGTCCACAACCATAATGTTTCTTATGCACGACTTCCATTGTCACCAGCTTCCCTTGGACTAATCTCTATGTTGTTCCAGAACAACATCTTTGTTCTTCCTTCTTATCATTCCAACTTATTCCTTCCATCAAATCATGGCTTTTTCAATGAGAACAATGCAATTTTCTTCCACTTCATAACCAAAAAATGTTCACGCTCCACCATTCACTTATAGAATTGTCCACACTCATACCAGTTGGTATCCAACCATACCTTTGGGCCAGACAATGGTACCTTCACTGCAAATATTGAACAACTAGTCATCCAAGTTATTATTACATTAATTCATCAAACAATTTATCATCACTACATAATTAGAGGTAACATGTAGTTAAACTACCACACCCTTTACAAAGAATACTAAGGAATGATTTTACATGAAAAAATATTTCCAGGAAGGAATTCAACTCATCAGAAAGAGATAATATCATCTTCCTCTTCTGTAGTTGTTTACATGTTTGGAGTATTCCTCTGCGTCTTTGGCGTTGACACTTCAATGCCATTGTTACTTCATTGTCTTGGTTTCACCTATGATTTGTTAAAGTAGCTAATTCCAACAAAACCACTACATTCATATTGAGTTAGCTACGCTCAATGTAAATTCTACTAATTCCAAAACCTTTACTTTCACTTATTTGGAGTTTCTACACTTTCACAGGAAATTGCCAGATTGGTCAAATCTAAAAATGTATCACACATTAAGTTGACCAGGCTCAACATGTACCTCTACACAAACTCTATGGAAATTTAAAAGGAATATTTAAAATTACCATGGTCAAAGACTCCTCACCGTCACATTTATGGGTTCTCTATTAGCATCTAAGTTTCTTTTCCATCTCCAAACATTCTATCAACTTGTTTAACAAAACAATTCAAACTACAATCAAAACTATGTAACTTGATTATCCTCATCCTCTAGAATCTCATAAGTATACAGAATGTGATCTAGGGCCTTTATTATGCAATATTTTACATTGAATCTTGTCAACATCGTGTGCATTTCTTGTATAGGTCATTCATTCTGGACCTAGACCATCAATGATGGAACAAGTGAAGAACAAATCCTCATCTATTCCACTAATGGCGAATCTGAGTCCAATGTCTCTTTCCTTGGAGACAAACCTCCTTTGGTACATGTTATTGAATTGGAGTACCCAACCAATGATTTATTCTAACTCATATCACATGACCTTTTCTCCAATGGTATAAGCTCAACCTCACACACAATAAACATGGAAGAATGGGTTGCAAACAATCAAATATTCCACTCCATGTGGACAAAAACAATCACAATTTTTCCTGGCTTTGAGAAATCTCTCAAGAGAAGCTTCCTGGACTCTTTGACTAGTCACTTGGACGCAGGAACTAGGTCATATCATGTTCCCTTGTTAATTTCATTGGATTGGAAAATGTGAGAGGGAATGGTCCAAACAACATGGCCTTCCCCCTTTTCAAATCCCACAACTATCGAGATTCCATGAATGTTGCATGCAGACCATCTTGGGGTTCAAGACGGATGTTCCAAAAGAGAGCTTCCAAAATAGCATTTTGAATATCGAGTATGCCAAATTGGGATTTTGTTTCAAGAAAGTTCCCCAAAATTCAACAAAGGATTATTTATGTGGCTCCTTCTCGACTTACTCTGCATTGATGGCCTCAAACAATGACTCACAATATTAGATTTAGTGAAAGTAATTAATCCATGTTCTACAACCCTCTTCTTACAGATCTACCACAATTCTCAGTGCCACAACCTCCTTTGGATATGTGTGCACTCACTAATCGCAATTGGGATCTCTCACCTCCAATATCGAGGACAAACCACACATCATCACAGAACAACATTATTAACACTAACAACAAAAAAACACTCTCCTACTCTAATCTACTTCTACAACAGAGAACTCTCACATGTTTTCATTTCCCCGGGCCCTCCCATCAGGGAGTCAAGCCCAATCCTACTCTGATACCATATTGGGAAATGGGAGAGCAGGAGAGTATATATAATTCTTACACACTCAAAATTTTGTTAAGCACTCTATTAAACAACAAACTAAGTACATATAACTACAAAAATCATAGTCTCAAGATAGAAGAACTACCTTGATTTCACAATCTACTTGGTTGAGAAAATATCTCAACCTCACACCAATCTAGGAAGCATCTAGTTGGAGAGAATCTCTCAAACCAACTAGGCCTCAACAACCTCCTAAAATCTAGGAAAAAATCCTTCTCGGAGAGACTAGAACTCTACCTAATAATGACCAATAATCTCAATAATTACAAATATGATCACACCAAAGACAAGTGGGAGTTACATATCCCAACACATTTCCCCCAAATTCATCTTTGCGGTGGTATGTATGTTTTATATTTCTTTATTTTTGTCTCTATTCATGAATTATGTTTGCAAGATTAAAATCGAACAAATCATACAAGAACCAACACCTCTTGGACGACCACATCATTATCTACTACAATATCATTTTCATGTAGTTTCAAAACAACATAACAACACTCTTGTGTCTCATATTCCTTCATCAACTTTGTTTGCACAAAAAATCACTCTGCTAACTAGTCTATCTTCTCTCTACTTCTTCCATAAAATGCAACCTAAACTTATTTACATCCTTCTTCAATTGGTAAGTATTCTTTCGACAATCATATCTAACTCCTATTTCATGCATCCAAAGTCTTCTTAATTGGATGTGAGATGCATCCATGGAAAAAATTCACACAATACACTATCATTGTGACCCACAATACGGAAGTCAATCGTACATCACTCAGCCTGTTCTTATGCCCATTATGTAATGAAGATACCTTGTACCCATTTGGGTGAGGAGTACACTTCAAATTTAATTTCATAATGATCTTAATGGAATCAAATTCTTCATACTACCCCCATCTACAATTAAATAAAAAAAATTCCTTATTTGAAATAATCTTCCATTATTTAGTTCTTTCGTAATCTCCTATTCTTTTATGATTGCACCAACACTCTTTGGAATATAAAGTTCTATCCTTGTTTTTTTACTGCAATGGAGTAACTTCTTCAATCACTAAAAGTTTTGTTCCAACAACATCCACTCTTTCATCGTGTCTTCATTTATGAGTGATTCTTTGGATACTCATAGACTGTGATGTCCATGTGCTTCACATCAAAAATATATTCCATTAAATATTTCACATATGCGTATATCTATTATTGAACCATTTTCTTTATCAACATAATATCTTTATCCATTTTCTTTATCAACATAATACCTTCTTCCAATAGAATCATATACATCCTACCTTATAAATGCTTGACTCATTTCTCTCACATTCTATTTGTTCCAATAGAATCATATACATCATACCTTCTAAATTCTTAACTCATTTCTCTCACATTCTACTTGTTTTTGGCCAACTTCTCCTCAACTCTTAAGGTTAGTTCATAAAACTCAACCATTGAATAAAAACTTAACATCTTAAACTTATATTGAATAGTAAACAGAAATGCATTTACATGCATAGAGACAAACTCAGGCCTCTCTTCACTTTATCCTAACCTTATGGAAAACTTGTAAAACTCTTCCATGTATTCTTTCACTAACATAACCATTTATTTCAAGTTTTCAAATCTTCGTAACAAATTCAAAGAGTAATCTATTGAAAAGAAAGTATCCTTTTGTTAGGAAATCATTCTATATCAATTCTCCTTCTACTATATAGTTGCAAATTCTCCCACCACAATGATGCATGTCATCAAGAAGGTCATTCACACTATGACCGTCTCCAAAATGGTCATGAACCTTGTTATATGTAAACTAGTTTTGCAAAGCTTGAACTTTTATGTCATTTTTTAGGGCCTTCTATGTGTTTTTGACATCAATGAAAACAAATTATGTCAAAAATATAGAGCTTGGAATGAGCTTTGTAACATTCCAAAGAATTCCCAAAACAAAGTTCACATGTGAAAGTTGTGGTCCCAAGGCCTTCATTCCTTTTTCCACCTCATGGCCTAGGCTTAGTATTTTTGGGTTAGGGTATGATTTTTGGATATTTTTGGGTTAGTTTTAGCCTCTTGTTATGATTTTTTTGTGAATGAGTGTAGTCATTACATATTTTCTCAGAGATAATATACCACCATTATATCCATATACCACTTTGTATTTCTATATACATTGCAGTGTTTTTCACCATTTGATCCATTGATATAATTTGGTTTTCATTGTATTATTTATTTTTTAATGTTGTGTCTTATGTTATCTCTACAATATTTTGTTCTTTAATTTCATTCTCAATCCAATATGAATTAGTGATATTAGATAAATATTCTCATCACTATGGTTCCATACATGTCATCAATGAGGCTAGCATACAAGGATTCAAGGCTCTAACTAATTGAACTTGGTGAATATTTCTCTCGTTGACCCTAGCATGCCTCCCATGGTGAATGAAAAAAATAAAGAGGGTGGAGTAGGAGAATGTATCCTTCTATTTCTACAAGAAGAACCTAAGTGGATAGACGAATGAGATCATGGACCACTCCTCCTAGATAATTTTCCCATTCTCAACAATAATGAAGGCAACTTTGAGAAGCAGTCACCTCACCTAAATTCTATATAATTAATTCCACCTATGGGTTTTGTTTGGTACATAGGAGGACTTATGTAGAAATTACATATGAAAAATAAGATCCAATGGATCATTTCATATCTTCATTGGGTCTATGGGAGGACTTATACATCGATATCATAAGAAAATCAAATCCAACATGCCCTTTTGGAAGTGCAGACCTTACTAATAATTATTGAACTTAAGAGGAAGCCACACTTTATATGATTTCTACTTTCAATCATCATGTGCAGCATGAAACAACCAAAATGATACAAGATCCTAGTAATATAAACAACTCCCATGATAGGCCATGTTACTACAAAAAAGACTTAGCATATCGATACAAATGCATAAATGACGTGCATGAAGCACTCATACACGCTCATGCAACTAACAATAGATTAAAAACCATGAAAGAAAATCATTAATCCATACATATAAACCAACATTTAAATAAAACATATACACATTAGAATTAAACATAAGCAATATCACAAAATACTTATCTCTTGGTAAATTACTAATTGGATGCATACAAAGGATGTTCCTACCAATTGTAGGATCTATTGTTCCATTACTCTCAATAGTAGGACACCCTTGTTTTGGGGTTATGAATCCACAAGGAGGTCTAGCTCTCATGGTTGGATATTATCCTCACACAACCCAATACCCTGATTTCTAACTCTAGCAACAATTCCAATTCACCAACTTTATTTCCCCTCAACCTACACAACCCAAGGAATGGGATCCTCTTATCTTCCATGTAGTCCCTCAAGTTATCCCCACTTATCTCGGAGACTATTTCCAAGCATTCCAACTTCAATAACTATCATCTCATCCGTATCACACATATACAGTTAACATGAGATAATATCATAACAATTTCATTTAGAAATTTAAATTTGTTTCATAATTAAATTCGAAATTTTTCCTAGACATGAGATTCCCTCTCATATTTGTTTGGATCTTTTGGAAATAGGAATTAGTCTTTATTATGGATTTTAGAAATTCCATACTTGAAACCACTTTTTCAGTAATACTTCCATCTTGCATTCAACAAAACAAATTGTTATTATTTCCTGTACAATATACTTTTATTGCAATAGCTACAAACGTTCATAAAGTGATATGAAAATTGTATGCACTTAACAATTCAATCACTGCAATCCATTCATTAATCAAAATGAAATTTGGATTCCCTGCATAGATATTTTCAACAATTATGTTTTTCCTTCTCTGGCCATTATTACTCTTTTTCCTTGACAAAGATTTCATGTAGTCCATATTTATGGGACTACTTGTTGACCAAACATTAGTCATCTATATTTTCCCTCTCCTGGAATAATAATAATAAATGATATCAAAAGAAGACAATTTTTGAATGATAACGAGTTCATTGTGTAGCCCTCGGTCTCATTTTCACCACACATTTTTTGGATTCAAAATCCGAGTTTGTATGCTCAAAATATCCAGGTTTACGTTCAAACACACAATGAACGCTTCTTCCATGTGAAATAATGACCAAATCTTGGACCCAAATCATGTTCGAATTCTCAAAGCCATGTTCATAATCTTGAAAAAATTCTTTTTTATTTAGTTTCCTTTTCTTTACTACCCTTTCCATGCTTTAGTTTTCATTTTCGAAAGTCTTCTCTTGTTTCCCACACTTTGTTTATTTTCTTATTTCCTACACTTAGTATTTTTTTTTTCACCTATCCTCTTTTATCTCACACTCCAAACTTAGAATTTTCACTCAACAACCACCCTCTCTCATATGGACACAAGAAGATGAAGTGACTAATTTTGAAAATGAATTTAATCAAAGAATAGATGACTTTTCTAAGTCAAGTCATATTGCTAAAGATGAAGATGAAAATTCCAATTTGTAAGAAGAAAATTCCAGCCTCCTATATACTCCATATGAAAATATTTCAAGCAGTAGATTTGAGAATGAAATCGAGGAACCACCATCAAAATCACGAGAGGATTTTAGACTTGCAATAGACCATGAAAACCCTCAAGATCACTTGTAGAAAGAAAAATTAGTGAAAGAAATGAATCTTGAGAAGAATGATGAGCAATATGGCCATTACATGAAGGAAGAGTCTTTTCAAGTCATTGTTGATGAATCAAGAACGTTGAAAGTGGTTGAAGATAAGGAGAACCACCTCTATAAAAATGCAAGGGGATTCATATCCTCGTGAGTTTGTCATTTCGGTCCTAACATATTCAAACATCAACACTACAACTTGCAACTGTCTTGTTGCACTATCTAACAACTCCTGAAATGTTATAAAATTCAAGATTTAGTATTAAGCACAACATTTCAGTTGTTAGCCTAATCATTTCCATAAAATATAATATATGCATGCATTCAATAATACCTTCAAGCCTACATAATTCTATCTTAACATGCGCGTGTGCAAATTTACCACTTTCACACTTTCATGATTTCTTCATGCATACTATTCAATGCACCCTTGTATTGGCTTTAGAATGCCCTTTTTCTAAGTCATGCATCCCACCATGGTAAATCAGAAGGTCTGGCCAATGTATCAACACATCATCCATACACTTCTTATTTTTTTCTCAATCATTTGGATGCCTTCATTTTCAAACCAAACAATATACCAAGAATATAATACTATGGTGTTCTTTAGTGTTAGCAAAAAGGTTGTAGTCCAAACATTAATTACAAGTAGAAATTTCATTGGATACTTGTGTGGCACTATAGGTTAAATAACCATGTCGTGGTCATACACATTTCTTTCTTGTGTGCTTTGGTTATAATCCCATAACCGACAAAATCCCGACATGCTATGATGTCACATGAATGCATTTAAAATAAACATATTTTATAACTATCTCAAGCCTTCAACCTTTACCACACCTAATGGTGTATCATTTCTAGTAATGCATTCAAATCATATAATAAAGTCATTTTATAAAATAACCTCTCGCTAAGAGAATTTTAACCTAATTCCCTTCAACAATTATGTAGTATAAATATACAAAATGCTTACCTGCATAGCTTCCATTCAATAAATTGTATGCTACCTGATTAGTTAGTATCAATAGGAGCTCCCATGCCTCCTTCACCAACCTCTTATTCAACATTTCATCTTTATTTTGTTGAATTTTATATGGATGACTTCCATATGTAGCAACATCATCAACAACACTTGCAACCATGCAATCACTTTCCTCTTTTCTCGAACAAAAACCACCATTAGCAACTTTCATATATATAGTATGACTTAGAAAAAGGGCATTCTAAAGCCTACTTCTAGTCTTCAACATGTTATACTATCTATTAGTCTATAGTTGTTATACTTCTAGTCTATTGTCCATGATAAGATCTATCTATAGTTGTTATAGCACAAAATTCCACACATATGCATTTGTTCTATGGACCGACCCTTTCCCAATGCTTGTTAGAATTTTCCCCAAAATACCTCTCAAAAATCATTTAAAAAAACATGTCCTAAGAGAATATCTGTGAGTTTTCCTAGTGCAATGCACATACATCCATGACTTTCCTCACTGCGACCCGTGGATGCCCTAAAAAATGGTGAAAAATAAAATACTTATGTGTTTTCGGGTGGGTTTTTCGGTTGGGCTTGTTTCCCAATGACCCTTGCTTGTACACAATGAATTCAACTCCCCAAACCTCTTTGGGAAGATATAAAAAAAACTATGGAGGGATAAGGAGATGGAAATTCCCTTTATGTAAAGTTATGTTGTGAGCATCTTGCCTATAGTTCTCTGAGAAACATCCCCTTTATCCTGGAAACTCCTTTTCCATAGCTTCTTTCTCATTTTATGTGGCTATAGGGTGTCTCCTTATCCCTATATGATTCAATGAAGGAATATTACATTGGTTGAGTTGATTTTTTAGGATTCCCAGAGGAACCCAAAAAAATTGTCTTTAAGATAGTGCCTAAGGTTGGACAAGGTTGTAACTTACCTTTTCCACTTGTTGATAATAAAGAGTTTGTTTTCCCTCAGATTTGATCTTCAATGTATGTTTCTCTTTGTTCTTACTTTGAATATGACATATGAATTGCACATGATTTTGATTGCATAACTACTTTCGTTGCAACCTCTATTTTATATCTATCTTGCAGGTCAGTTCTCGTAGAATATCAAGAGCTCTTCGACGAATTGGAGTGGGGATTGACATCATACATGAAAACAAGGTGCACTTTGTTTTCTCCTCTTTATCCCTAATTTATCCTAGTTTAGGTAGTTATTTTCTTTAGTTTGTGTGTGCTTGTTATTGAGGGGAGATTTCTATCTCCTTCACTTAGTATTTCTCTGTCGTGAGCCCGACCCAATATCAGAGGGGGAAAATCCCTTAATAAGAATTGATGACTCCATTGGGGATTCTCCTAGTTGGGTTGGTTTTGTTGAGGTGTCTTTCTTTCTTGCTTTGAATTTTTATGCTAGTTTATGAGTCTTTTACAGAGTCTTTTAGCCTCGCAGGAAGTGTTGCTATGTCCCGAAGCCCTCTGTTTCAAAGTGGCCTTTTTTATTTTCTGACCTGAACTTTCCATCCGTGAGTTTCATCCTTGTATCCTGCGTACATCCACATGTTTCTTCTCTACATCCCACAAATATCCACGAGTTGCATTGGTAATAGTCCCAGACATGTTTGAAGTTGAATTATTTTTTTAAAGAAAATTTCTTCCCTTATGGGTTGAATGCTTGGTTTGATCAGTCATCTGGATTGTCTTGAGTCTCTATTTGGTTTCTCTCTGTTAAGTTATGATTTTTTTATGTACAAAAAATATTAAAATCTTTGCTTAAACTCTTTAGTATAAGGTTTGTTGGGTACACTGAAACAGTAGCCTTGTTTTTCTACATATCCATATTCATTATCTTTTCAGTGGTGTCTTGGTTGAACACTTTCTGTCTTTTTTCTTGCTTTCTACCTTGTTTCAAAAATAAAATTTTCATTTCTTTGTTTTGATTTTATTTTGCAAACGAAAAAAGATAAAAAAAAATATGCATGTTTGTTTGCTTCTCATTTCTTGAACCCTTGTCATCCATATTTGCAAGAAAAGAGGTAGTTACTTAGCATTTAGGTAGTTGCATTATGCTTTGGTAGTGGTACCTTTTTCATTAAAAATAAAAGAATTGTCATCATAAGCATAGTTCCATCCATTTTCATTTGAATAAATTGCATTACTTTTGGAGTCGGTCTCAACATCACCAAAGTTGCATATGCACCCTTTCCGAGTAAAGAAAATCCCATTAAAATGAAGTCATAACTAAAATTTATTAGAAAATTTCATTTTTCTAGGGTGAACAAACAAGTTTAGGCTAGGGATTTGGTGTAGGTTGGAGAGTAAATTTCTTCAAGGCCACTAAACAAGCATAAGTGTCTGAGATAAGGAGTGTAGAAACCAATTGTTGTATAGGTTAGTATGGAAGCTCCTCTAACACAGGAGTTAAACATGAGGTCGCATAAGGAATAGTTGAGGATATTCCCCTCCAGAGTTGGAATAAGGATAGTGGAGAGATTATGTATTGGGAGTTTCAATCATACACATACCAACATGAGAGGTGGTGCTTTAGAGGCTTCGGGATTTTCTACCCTGCCCATACGTTCAATCCCGACTATTGACTATACCCCCAAAGCACTGACTACGATATGATAACCATAGTTGCTTCTCCTAGGTGCATCACAAGGTGACTATGGGAGTTTGTCATAGTACCTAAGACAAATTTTGTATCACACACTTTAGTACTACTGGAGGGTGTTGGGTGTGTGTTATATTCTTTGCATATGTGTGTGTGTGGGTGCGTCAGATACGACAACTGAGTCTGACGATCCCTTCACCTAAGGCTCTGCCGTGTGCACTGAGCACTTTCCTAGGGGGGTCCCAGGGGGGGTCAGGTATGCCCCCCCCTGGTTACGCGCAGCGTTTGGGGCAACGCCCCGAAATTTTTTTTTTTGGGCGGTTTTTGCTATTTTTAGCTGATTTGTAAATTAATCCTGGATTAAGGGATTAGGGTTTTGGTATCTACGGAATACCTAAAAACATTGTATATATTGTATGGAGAATGGTGAAATTTGATATAATGAAAATAAGAAAGGTTTTCCCGAAATTTGATATAATGAAAATAAGAAAGGTTTTCCGCTGAGTGGCTCGCAAAAATCTCGTAATCATGGTATGAGCCATTGATTAATTTATGTATTGCTTGAGAATCTATATGCATTGTTTTACTTCAGAGGTTTAAAACTTACATGTAAATGAGCACGCTTTTGGCTTCCGAGGGACGTTTTCATATGAGGGTTTGGCTCGGTCTTGGACAGCATCAAGTTTATTCAGGTTCTGGGATAAACCTAGGTTTAGTGGGAGCTTTGCACCGGATATTCGAGTAAAGTAAGAGGAACGACGAGCTCATCTAGAATCGAGATAGGACTAACTGTAAAAACTTTGAGTTATGGAAGTTCAATATGGAGGACCTTTCAGGTAGAAAAAGAACAATGGATTGTTGTGGATCCCGGTACATGACCTACTGGTACACAGCCTACTGGAACACAGTCGAATGGTACATAACCTGTTAGTACACAAACTACTAGTACACAACTACTAGTACAATTCGCCTATCGGTATGTCAAAGGAAGATTGAGACAAGTTGGACAGAAGAGCAAGGGGAGTACCATTCGACTCCTGGTATATTCGGTGTTGTTGAATGTCTCTTGAGAATCTATATCCAAGGAACTATGGAATAGTTAGGAATTTGTATCAATCAAAGTCCCCTGTAAACAAGTTTTTCCTTTGGAAGAAGTTGTATCATCTTAGGATGGAAGATGGAGGATTATGTGACGTATCATCTAAATTCCTTTAATACCATGGTAAGTCAACTTGTATCTGTTAATACACGCATTGCGTAAGAAGATAGGCATATTACTTTGTTATGTTCTTTGCCGACTCTTGGGATAATCATTGTAGCAATTGGTAGTACCACCAATCTACATTGAAGTATGAATACCGAAAGGTCCAAAACAATAAAATTAAAAATAAAAAAAAAAAAAATGGATGGTCACAACACATATGCTTTATTTGTAAGAGGGCGCACCCAAGACAGTAGGAACCCTCGTAAGCCTTCGAGATGGAGATCTAAATCTGCAGGTAGATCTAAGTCTCTAGGAAAATCTTTTGAGGAAATGTTGGAAGTGGTAAAATGTGGCATTATAAGAAAGATTGTAAAGTCTAAGAAGGTTGAAACCAAAGATCTAATGGTACCTCTTCCACAGAGGTGAAAACCTCCACAAGAAGGAGGTGATGTTTACTCAGCATCTACATGTACATGCACTATGGTGTATGGTTGATCACCTGTGTGCATCATACCATATGACTCTTCACAAGGAGTGGTTATCCGAATATGAAAATATGATGGTGGTGAGGTATTCCAGGAGATGACCCAACAACAAAAAATCTTGGGACGTGGAAGGGTTGTTGTTGCTAAATGATGGAAGGATTAGAACTCTCCCTGGTGTTCTGCCACATTCCAAAACTAGCCAGAGCCTAATATATGTAAGAAAGTTAGATGATGCAGGAGTGAAAACCCATTTCCTGAAACGACACTTGCAAGATGGTACAAGGAGCAATGGTGTTGATGAGGAGTTCGCCAGGAACTCTATACAAGTTGTTAAGAAGAACTTATACTAATGGGTGTAACAATTCATTGTCATTGAGCAGAAAATGAAGGAGACAAGACCACATCATCCCAAAAAGAAGACCATGTTGTGGCATCAAAGACTAGGCATATTGGAGAAAAGGGCCTTCTCGAACACTACATGTGGTAAAGGTATGATTGAAGGTATGTCTAATTGCACCTCGATTTTGATTTCGTGAAAATTGCATATATGGTAAACAAAAATCGAGTAAGATTCTTCCTGGTGCTACAAGAGAAAAGGGGATCTTAGAGTTGATAATACCGATGTGTTTGACCCGCTTCTGTTCCATCCCTTGCAAATCTAAGGTATTATGTTTCATTCATAGATGATTTTTCAAGGAACACATGGATTTTATTTTCTTAGAAATAAATCTGAGGTATTTGATAAATTTAAAGAGTTTTTAAGGCTCCTCGTAGAAAATCGTGACAGAGAAGAAAATAAAGGTATTGAGAACAGATAATGGTGAGAATTCTTCTAAATGAATTTAAGAATTTCCAGAAGAAGTGTGTATAGCAAGGCATAAGACTACTCCATACACTCCTTAGTAGAATGGAGTTGCGTAAAGGATGAACATGACACTGATGGGTGCAAATCAAGGAGCATGCTCACTGCGCCTAAGTTAGAAAGAATTCTGGGTAGAGGCTGTGGTACAATATGTTACCTGGTCAGTCGATCGCCTTCATCAGTTTTGGATGATACAACTCCACATGAGGTATGGTCCGATAAGAAACCTCCTCTTCAACATCTTAGAGTGTTTGGTTGTGATGCTTATGTATATGTTCCAAAGGAAAATAGAGAAAGCTAGATAATAAAGATGAAAAGTGTATCTTTATTGGGTTATAAATATGGTGCGGAAAGGTTATAAGCTTTGGAACCCTAAAACCAAGAAAATTGTTTACAATGGAGATGTTGTTTTCATAGAGGTGTTATGTGACCAAACAGAAATCCCACCAACGTAAGACGAACTCCAGAAAAATAGAGTTTGATTTGGATGATGCAAAATCCTCAATCATCCTAAGAAGAGGAAGCAGAGGAAGCAAGTAAGGTAAGAAGAAGAACCTCATACCCGTAATTGAGGGAGATCGCGAGAGATAGAAGGCAACCAGAATGGTATAGTCCACTTGATTTTTGCTCCAATTTTTCTTTATCTATTAACGATGATGATCCCGCAGAATCGTCAGTAGCCAAAGGAATTCAGATGATAGTAAACTCAGGAAGAAGGCCATGGTTGAAGAAATGATGCCTTGGATAAGAATGAGGCATGGATATAGTTGAGCTTCCAAACTCGAAGAAAATCAGTTGGTAGCAAAATGGTTGTTCAAGAAGAAGTTTAACGCTAGAAGGTAAAGTGGAGAAATACAAAGTCTCGGATAGTAGTAAAAGGTTATTCCTGTGTAGAGGGAATTGACTTTGGTGAGATTTTTCTCCTGCTAAGTTAACTTCTATTAGATTTATTTTATCTATTGTTGCCGCTTTGACCTTGAAGTGGAACAAATGGATGTGAAGACAACATTCCTACATGGGATCCGGAAGAAGAAATTACATGAAGCAACCGGCTTTGTAGCGAAGGGAAAGAAAGAGCTAGTCCAGAAGCTAAAGAAGTCACTATACGGTCTCGAAGTAATCACCCAGGATGGTACCAAAGTTTGGACACATACATCCTTTGATTGGGATTCCTAAGAAGCTGTATTGATCATCAGGTATATTCCTAGCATGTTGGTAATCACTTCATATATGTAGTGTTGTATGTTGATGACATGTTGTTGGTAGAAATAACACGGATGTTATCAAAGAGATGAAATCGCAATGATCTAAATTTGACATGAAGTATATCGGTGTTTCTAACTTCATTCGGGAATGGAGATTAAAAGAGATCGCGGAAACAGGAAACTCGTTGAATCAAAGAAAATATGTTGGAAACAATATTGCATAGGTTTAATATGCATAGAAGTAAAACCGTAAAGGTTCCTATTCCTATAGGTGTGAAGTTATTCATGGCAGATCGCAATCCCAAGACACAGAAGAAGAAGAGGACACGTCCCATGTTCCATATGCCAGCTTGGCAGCTTGATGTATGCAATGGTTTGTACTCAGACCGTGGACATTGCACATGCAAGGGGAGCTTTGAGCGGTATATGTCAAAACCCGAAGGAGCATTGTACAGTAGTAAAGAGGGTCTTCGTGTATCTTCGTGGCACCACCATGGATTGTGCTACCAAGGAAGGTCGGGATTAGACGGAGTGGTGACATACATGGTTTTGTTGATGCACACTGGGCTAGATATATGGATCGCAAAAGATATACAATTGGGTATGTGTTTAACCCATTTTGGAGGAGCACCGCTTGATGAGCAAAAGACAAGTTGTAGTGGCACTCTCAACTACGTAATGTAATACATGGCAGCCACGCATGCAAGCAAGGAAGCAAGATGGTTAAGCAAAGATTGTGTTCATGTCTTGGGTTGGTACAACAAGCAAGTGAGATTAGATCATGGACAATGAGTGCAATATTCCCCGGTGAAGAACCCGCCTTATCATTCGAAGACAAAGCATATTGATGTTCAAGACACTTTGTAGAGACATTGTTGAGGAAAATAAGGTGTTGCCGAAAAAGGTTGACACTTTGAAGAATGTCGCAAACCAGATTCATTGACAAAGTCTGTGAGCACAGAAAAGTTCTCTTGGTGTAGAGTAACAATGGGCATTGCTGCCCTGGATTGTTGACCATATAATCCCCTGGACCCCTGGATGCAAAGAAAACAACAAGTGGGAGAATGTTGGGTGTGTGTTATATTCTTTGCATGTGTGTGTGTGTGGGTGCGTCAGATACGACAACTGCGTCTGACGATCCCTTCAGCTAGGGCTCTTTCGTGTGCGCCAGGTGCTTTCCTAGGGGGATCCCAGGGGGGGGGCAGGTATGCCCCCCCTGGTTACACGCAGCGTTCGGCACTAGGCGGTAGCCCGGGGCCGAGGGGTTCGGGACAATGCCCCGAATTTGTTTTTTTGGGGCGGTTTTTGCTATTTTTAGCGGATTTTGCTATTTTTAGCTGATTTGTAAATTAATCCCGGATTAAGGGATTAGGGTTTTGGTATCTACGGAATACCTAAAAACATTTTATATATTATATGGCGAATGGTGAAATTCAATATAATGAAAATAAGAAAGGTTTTCCCGGTTGAGGGTTTCCGGTAAAAATCTCTGTGTAATTTGTGTATGATCCATTGATTAATTTCTGTATTGCTTGAGAATCTATATGCATTGCTTTACTTCGCAGGTTTAAAACTTACAGAGGGTTCACCACGAAGCGTGGGTACTTACATCAGATAAGGTTGATCTATGGAAATCAGGATAACTTATTTTGATACCTTTGTTCGTTGATCCATGGGACTTAATCAACCCATGCCTTCATTCGGAAGGGCTCGAGCCCACTTTGTTTTTTTTTTGTCCCAAGGCTTAATCCACTTGAGTCGGAATCTTGACAAAGATGTTTTTTTTTGTATTTTATTTAGGGATTTATAGTGGTGTGTTTGGTGAATGTAATTCAACTTTGTAGGGCAAGTCGATTGTCACTGATATTTGATCACTCAAAGTGGCCAACCTACCACCACGAATATCGAGGAGAATTCAAGGCCTTTCGCCCAAGGACGAGATTAGAAATAATTCTCCCCCACCTCCTCAAAGGCGTTGGATTGACCAGTTTGGCACTGTCTTACCATTTGGTTAGATTGAGATCATAGACCATAACTCTCCAGAAGTCAACGTTTTAGAACCAAAAGAGGTAATCGTTGAGCATCTTGGACTTGAGGAATTCTCTCCACACTTTAACTCTTCCTTACCTTGGAATTTTTTGTTTTTTTTCATACGATTCCCACCTCTAGGATCAAACCTCGTTGATAGTATCCCTCTCCGATGGGCCATTATGGACAAAAATCCACTAGTGTCAAGGTTGGAACCCCCTACAAATCCCACCTCAGCGATAATGACCGGGGGGATATTTCCTCCTGTTATGTTGGGTCAAATGACAAAGGTGGCCTAGTCCACCATTTTCGTGACAACCTATAGCATTGCATCGTCAATTGTCGGTCCCACTCAAGTTTCAAGTGCATATACATCATTTTCGCCAACAAAAAACACTTTTTCTTACAGAATGTCATTGATGGGTGCACTTAACACATTGGTTAGTTCTCAGCCAACATCTGAGTCATAGAATGTTGGTGTGAGGATTACTCCATCTCCTTACCAATCCTTTTCTTAGGGTAGAGGTCACATTCCTCCATCATATCCATTCGTCATAAGTGGACCTATTCAATTTTGAATCCCTAACCCCTCATGGGGTTGGGGCCCCTCTATGGGTAGCATATCCTAATCCACTGGTATGTCATCTACATTGACCCCATTCACACTTTACGGTGGGTTCAGGAGTAACCCTTTCATCACATCCGCAGTGTCAATAGGGGGAAACCCCTTCCAATGTCAATCCACCCCCTGGAAAGGACCTTTATCCTTCC
Organism: Picea sitchensis; assembly: GCA_010110895.2. Lineage (NCBI taxonomy): Eukaryota > Viridiplantae > Streptophyta > Pinopsida > Pinales > Pinaceae > Picea > Picea sitchensis. The sequence goes on along the minus strand of SNQJ01S0106578.1, from coordinate 44,276 downwards.
TAGGGGTACCATTGGAGAGTAACCCTCTCTAAGGCTAGTGCAATTCCTTCCAAGGGATGTCGCAAGGGGGAAACCCCTTTCTCGGTCAGTCTACCCCCATGCCAAGATTTTTTCCTTTCCATGGGGATTCCACTAGAGGTAACCCTGGTTTTCCTCTTGGGAACCATATGGGTGGATGTTTTCCTCCATTCAACCAAGGGCCACAAGGTTTTATCCCAATATATGGTTCAATAGAAAACTCTTTCTGGAAACCTACTGCCATTTACAACCTAGGAACTTCTTTTCATGTCACGCATTAGTTAATGAAGCAACATAGGCTAACATTTCTGGAAATTCTACACTTTCCAGACTTATCCAAGTTGATGAATGATCCCATTCATCATGATCCTAGCTAGCCTGCAATTCCAACCAATCTACATTCAAACATACCCAAGTTTGAGGGGAAAAGTGGCAAGGATCCACATGACCATGTGACGATGTTCCACTTGTGGTACTTGTCCAACTCGCTCAATTTTGATTTTATTAGATTGTGTTTGTTCCATTGTACTCTCAATGAAGGCACTACTAAATGGTATATTGAAATCGAGAGGGGAAAGCACTCAACGTTTGGTGATTTATCCATGGTTTTCTTAAACCACTTCCAACTCCATGTATGGTACAATGCTGGGACATAACTGTTGGATAATTTTGTACAATACAACTCCATGCACATTTCCAATCACATTCGGGAATGGAGGAGAAGGAAGAGCTTGATTAAGGCTACGGTTCCACCTGAGTTCCTCCTTGAATGGTTCCTGAAATCCATACTCCCCTATATTTCAAAGGACGTCACAACTCAGGGAGTGTTTTCAGAGGAACATACAATATTTTCAGTGCAACAGTTAGATATCATATACTCTCAATTAGGAATGCTCTATGATATTATGTCGAACGTGTCTCAATATACTCTCGACTTGGAAAATACAAAGTCTAACCCCACATGCCAATGCTATAATGGATTCTACTCAAACGAAAGACATAGATCTGGCCACTATCCAGATGAAAAAACTTGTTATCCAACAACCTACGTCCATTTCAGCCTCTAGCCCAACCACCCTCGCCACCCAATCTTCCGACATACATTCTATGCAAATGAATATGTCGAAGGGTCCTCAACAACCCAGAGAGAAGAGAAAAGGAAAGGGTAAGAAAGGTGGTCGGGGAAATAAAAAAAAGTCGGATAAGCATGTTGAGGGGGCTAAGGATGAGAAAAGGAAGGTGAAGATTTGTGATGATGATCACCTCACACATCAGTTCCCATGAATGGAAGAATCCCAACGTATTATTAAATTGAATCAACAATAGGCGCATGTTGTGTTGAAGAACCCTTTCCCACAAGGTAATAATTTTCAATCTGGTTCTTCCAACTTCAACCAACAAGGGGGGAATTCAAGTGCCCCCTCCTCTAATGGATATTAAGGAATTGTAAACATGCTTAGTAGTTTGAAGCTAAAGGATGTATATATGTCGACAAGGTCTCATAATTATTATGACCCGGAGTCAACTAAGAAGGGTAAGAAAACTTCATAGGAGTAGGCCCCTCTCCACATAGAGAATCCTAACAAAGATACAACATCATGCATACCGAAGGGTGTTTATAAAAGGACAACGCATAACACTAATGCATGATCTACTCCTAATTATTAAATTGTTTAGGATTTGGCTCAGACACCTTGTGTAATGTTTGCTTTGGAGGTGCTCCAAATTTTCCCCTCACAGTGCACTGCATTGTTGTCTTACATACGAGCTGTAGATTATGCTAGTCAGCTTGTAATGAACTTTGATTCTAATAATGTGATGCCACACCTTCCATGTCATGTGTCTTTTCATGTTGGGATTGATTGCAACAATCTCATATTTAAGAGAACCATCGTTGATGAAGGTGCTTCAACGTGCGTAAATTCTTTGTCATGTTGCAAAGCTATCAATTCTCTTGAGATTACCCCCTCTCCTACACTGTTGAATACTTTCAATGGATGTTTTTTTCGACCACATGGTTTGATTCCTTCTTGTCCAGTTACACTAGGTGGAAAGTCTTTTTGCATAGAGGTTAAAGTAGTCGATGGATCGTTGGACTATAATCTCTTGTTAGGAAGAAGTTGGAAATATGCCATGACATTTGTCGTCTCAATATTTTTTCATATTATATTTTTTCCCCATGAGGTAAGAATCATTACCATCTATCAGGTTGAATCCAACCTTTCTAACATGACATCTAATCATGGGATTACTGTCCCTTGGATTGAAAAATCTCAGGCAACCACTGAGATAATATGTTGCGGTACATACCCTTCTCTTATGGGATCTTTTGAAATTCCCACACCAATATCATACGTTCATTCTACTTTTATTAATAGGGTCACTTCATTTAGAATGTCATATATACAGAACCCATGGGACCTTCCCTCACCGTCTAGTATGGTCGAAGTTCGAGTCCATGTCAGGATGGACAAACCCTTACCTGCAACTGAAATAGATTATCAAGACATTCATTAGGCCATGAAAAATCAAGATCAAACTCTAGCATCCACTGAGGAGGAGGATCTCTTTCCTAATCATATTTGGGCTCAAAACTCTTCAATCTCCCAAGAGTTTTTAGGTATTGTCTTTCCTTCAAACGAAGATATCATCGAGGAAATGGTCGGAGCTGAAAGGCTATGAGAGGATTTGCATCATAGATTGTATTTCCTCCCTAAATGAAGTCGAGTAGAGAGTGGAAAGTTCAATTTATCCATTTTTGGAAGTGTTGATGGAGTATTCAATCCATTGGCCAGATATGGTGTCTATGTCGAAGGAAACATGGATAATATATCGAAGACAATCTTGGTCAACATTACTAAGAATCTTGAAATTGTTGAAAACGTCCTTATCAGAGAATAATTATCAGAGGATAAGATCGCTCAATATACGAAACTCTTTAAGGATTTCTGATATGTTTTCACATGGTATTATGAGGAAATGTATGGCATTGATCCCCGAATAGTTCAACATGAAATTTTGAACCTATGAAAATGAAAAGTGGATTCGTCAAAAGTTGAGACTGTTGAACCTAAGAAAGGAAGCGACAATAAAAGAAGAAGTGGAAAATCTACTTAATGCGGTATTTATCTACCCATTTCCTCTGATGAAATGGGTCTCCAACCCTGTCCTCATTGATAAGAAGAGTAAAATATGTGTTTGCATGGATTTTAGGGACTTGAATAAGGCGTGTCCTAAAGATAAATTCCCGACACCATTCATTGATCAAATCTTGGATGAATGTGTGGGGACTGAAATATTCTTGTTTATGGATGGTTTTTCCAACTACAACCAAATTGAAATTTTTCTAGAAGACCAACACAAAATGGCCTTCATATGTCTGTGGGGTACGTTCTCGTACATGGAAATTTTGTTTGGTCTTAAAAACATTGGTGCAACATTCGAGTGGACCATGATGTTTTCCTTTCATGACTTAAAGCATATAGTGGAGGCATACTTAGCTGATATTATGACTCACTCGTGCAAGAGGGCCCAACATCTCTTACACCTCTTCTTATTTTTTGAATGATTTTGTTTCTATAAGACTCAATTGAATCCAGACAAGTGTATTTTTTGTGTGACCTCTAGTCGTCTTTTGGGATTCATCGTTTCAAAAAAAGGTATCATGGTTGACACATTGAAGGTTGAGGAAATAACTCAGTTTCCTCCCTCGTGTACAGTCAAACAACTTCATAGCCTACAAGGAAAGGCGAGTTTCCTCAGGCGTTTTGTCCTGAACTATGCTAACATAACAAAGGGATTTATGCAGCTTTTGAAGAAATGGGTCCCATTATGTTAGGACAAAGTTGGACAATGTTATTTTGATTCTTTGAAGAAGGCATTGGTTTCAATTCCATTGTTGAGTCCCACCGATTACAATCGATACTAATTGTTGTATTTGGAAGCAATTGAGTCTTCCATCAGCACGATTCTAGTTCAGAAGGATGATGAGCTCCAAGAGCATGCCATCTATTACTTGAGTCACGCTCTCTTGGGTCCTGAACTTATATAATTTTACGTAGAGAAACTAGCACTGTCATCTTTTCATGTTGTCCAACGGCTTCGACATTACATTATATTACAAAAGACAACTGTAATCGCCATGGTCAATCCATTTCAATATGTTTTTCTTGGATAATTATTGATGAGAAGTACAACAAGTGGATTGTTGTGCTTCAAGAGTTCAACTTGGAATTTGCGTCTACAAAATATAATAAGTATTTAGTCTTCGCTAAGCTAATGTCAAAGTTTCTACTAGAGAATGAGGAAGGTGAGACAACAAACTCATTACGCACAAGTTTGTATAAATAAAGAAATCCAGCGCCTCATTTGTTCACTCACTCGGCTCACTCATCTAATGCGCAAGTTTGAAGGAAGTTGCAGTTGCCAGTTGCTGGAAGAAGGAAGAGAGAGAGGCATATTGCTCAATGATGGATATTCTCTAGTATTTGGTTTATTGTCTTGGCATTGTATTGGTTATCTATATTAAGGAATTTTTTGCTAGGTTTTCTTCCCCATGAGAGTTTCCCAGGATAAATGATGTGTATCTTGTGATTCTGTTTCTCTCGGTGATCCTACCTATGCTATTATTATCTAGTAAATTAAAAAGAAACTTAATAATAGCTTAAATATTAACATGGTATCAGAGCTAAGTTGATGAGAGCACCTTTCACTGGATAAGCAAAAACGACACTGTTGTCGTACAAGAAAATTAGGGATTTTTATTGGAGAGGAATTGTTTCCTAAAAACCATGTAGAAAAGTGCACCCAACCCTAGTGAATATTTTGGCATCTTGAGCGCACCTTTTCAGTGGATAGAACTCCCATAAAGTGAAACCCTAGTTTTCACTGGTAGGAGAAAACCAAAAAACCAAAAAAACAGAAGTACTAGAAAACTAGGAAACCAGAACCAGTACCAGAAAGTTGGAGTCCAGAATTTCACAGGTCCAGTTTCAAGGGTCAAAAATTGGAATTTCCAGAACCTGACTATACTAGCATACTCGTCTCAATCCAGCGCATCTTTTGGTGAGTTCATTTTTCATATCCAAGAAATTTGATTTTTCTATTATTTCTATAGCCTAGAGGGCTAGGGTTTCTACTGTAAGAAAGAATGGCTATCGGTATGAGGGTGGAAGACAGGATGGAAGGATATGGAAACTTTAGATCTTGGAAGCATAGGCTGCAGATGATTCTAGACGAGAATGATCTCCTAGAACATGTTAAATTGGGTGTACCAGAACCAGAGGAAGAAGAGAAAAGGACCAAGCACAAGAAGAATGAAAAGAAAGAAAAGAGAATTGTGTCAGATTCAGTAAAGGATCACTTGATCCCTCATATATCTGAACTACAAAAATAAAGGAAAATGTATGAAGCACTCAACAGGTTATATGAAATCAAAGACATTAACTGGAATCTTGCCTTAAGAAATCAACTTCGTAATATGAAGATGGAAAACTCAGAATCTGTCTCATCCTATCTTATGAGAGTTTTGCATATTAGAGATCAACTTGTAGCTATTGGAGATGTCATTAATGAAAAATATCTTGTAACCACAACCCTAAATGGGTTTCCAACATTTTGGATTGTGTTTGTACAAGGAGTGTGTGCAAGAAGCAAGTTACCCAAGTTTGATCAGTTATGAGCAGATTGCACACACGAAGAATCTAGATTTGCAGACCAACATAAGAGATTAATTGTTGATGAATAGAAAGCTCTTAAAATTAAAAAGAACATAAGAAGTTCCTTCAGGAAGAACAATAAAGAAGCTAACTCTGTAAGAGTTCCAAATAAGAAGAAAGATGTTTCAAAGATCAGATGCTACAACTATGAAAATTTGGGACAATTTTCATATGATTGTCCTCAAGGAAAAGGGAAAGGAAAGCATCAAGAACATGTGGAAGAGGAAGAGGAATCTACTCCCCCAAAGAAATCTTTAGTAGAAATTGAGAAATATGTACTTTAAGTTGAAGATAGTTGATCTGAAGAAAGATAGCAAATGGCGGAGTCCGTGGAGCCTCCCCACACAAAAAACAAAAGATAAGTATTCATGTTTATTTTTAGTATCTTGTTTACTTTAATACTCTATCATTACAAGTTAGATTTGTGTGATAATGTTAATTAACCTCATTTTATTTCAGTGTCTATGCAGATTTATCAAAGAAGAGGATAAAGAAAGAGATAAAATATGTATTTTAGGTATGATCACTCATGAGAGTGACAAAGGTATGTGTTTAGCTATGATAGTAAGGGAAAAGTTGGTAATTTAATAGCTAGAGTGAAAAATAGTTCAAAAGTCTTATTCATGATTAGGTTTTCAGATGTGTGCATGGTTGAACAAGTTTTTCTTAAGAAAATATGTGTACTACTCTGATAGATATCATTGTATAGTTTTATTTGATTATTTCTTATTGTTACTGACTGATTGGCTAAGTGACATATCTCAGAAATCATAAGTAAGTTTACAGGTCTCGGAAGAAAGAACTTATTCCTTGACTTGCATAAGTTAGACAACATGAGAAGGAATTATGATATGGTGACAGTCAGTAAGAACTAGACAATATCCAGTATTTATATAGGAGCAAGAGGCTCCTAAAGATGCAGAACAAAAATGTCCAAGATGAAGAGAAAGATGGATACTCATATATAGTTGATTACATGTAGGTAAATGTAAGTTACTCCAGTACCATTCTTATAGATGCAGAGGGAGCAGGTTGATCGAGTATGAAGTCAGAAAGAAAGAAATGTTCAAACTCAAGAAGGCACCCAAGATATTATAGAAGAGAACTTCAAGGATGATTATTATCAGATGTTACACAGTTAAAGAAGCTCTTAGTTTGATGCAAGAGGTAGCTATGTCTCTGATTTTGAAATGGAGGATCATGATTTGGTGTAGTTAGGAAAGCAGTGGTCCATGGAACAGTTTACTCGGTGGATGAGTACTGAGATATTTTGATCAAGATGAAATTTATCCAGTAGATGGATGGTGCCCAACAGATGGGTAGCATGGTATTATACCATGGAAATATTTTGGACCACAAGAGATTTTTTTCAGATCCCATAGCTAGACCTTCATAGAGAAGGAATGAAAAATCCCACAAGTAGACCTTCATAGACAAGGAAAAGGAAGAGACCTTCATAGAGAAGGGGAATAAGAAATTTGCTAAGGTTGGCCTCTCTCCAAGTGTTGATTTTTGGATACTCTACGGGACATGCTAGAATACCCTCGTAGAGAGGGGTGTGACCACCTTCGTAGAGAGGGGTGTGGATGTTTCTCCAAGGGGCAGTAGGAAAATACTCTCCTCTGGCCAAGGATTCAATAGCTTGGAACACAAACCTTAACCATGTGGAATGGTTAGTTGGATCTTAAGGTTTGTGTCGTGATCCTATGTGCATCCTGGAAAGGGAGTCTAGTCTTTCCCAGGATAGCATCTTAGCTTCTCTAGTTCATGTGGGATGACTAGGAGTGAAGCTATGGTAGTAGTCTTCCCCAGTGGATGTTAAGAACCAAACATCAATATAGCATAGAAAAACCTCAGGACAAGTACTCAATGCCTTGAAAAAGAGATAATTTCAGATAACAAGCCTCTTCGAGGGGGCAACCTCCTTTTA
>SNQJ01S0106578.1:11406-36601 GCA_010110895.2 Picea sitchensis | reverse complement strand
TGCAAGAGAAGGGAGAACATAAAAGGAATAATAAAACCCATAGAATATATTATGTGTGAATATAAGACATCTTCTGTGTGAAGATAAGATATCTTCTATGTGAAGATAAGAAAGAGTATCTTCTGCGTGAAGATGAAAGAAAGAAAGAGTATCTTTTGCGCGAAGATAAAGAGAACAAAACCTCTTTAATATGGATTCGTGGAGAACCAATCAGTGATCGTGATGCCAGATGACCAAGTGGATTATGTTGATGCCTCATGTTATCCAGTTGATGATGTTACCCAGTTGATGATGTTATCCAATTGATGATGTTATCCAATTGATGTTGGTACCCAGTTGATGATGTTATCCAGTGGATGTTGTTACACATTTGATGATGTTATCAAGTTGATGGTGTTACCGAGTTGATGATGTTATCCAGTGGATGTTGTTACCCATTTGATGATGTTGTCCAGTTGATGTTGTTGTCTAGTTGATGATGATTATCCAGTTGATCATATTTACTAGATGATATTGTTTAGTTGATGATGACATACAGTGACCTATCAAAAGATAAAGAATATCCTTCTCCCTAAGAGGGAGTGAATGATGATATTGACGATGAGAAAAAATTCCGATGATTTATAGATATGTCAGTCAGTGTTCCAGACGATGTTTATGTTTCTTCCCTCTCTCTCTCTCTCTTAATGACGTTGTATAATACCCTTCTTGTTAAGTGGGAGTGTTGAAATATTGTAACTTCAAAGAGTATTCTATTGATTTATTATTCATTAGATCATTCCCCTTTTGTGGATTGATCATTTCAGGCATTGCAATTGACCAAATCCCATTTTGTAGATCGGTCAAACCCTAATTTTAATATGAAAATTAAGAAGTCGGCCCCCAGGTAAATTAAAGTGGTTCTAACCACCCAGAAAGATAATTTGGCCCTACCATTGAAGAGACACCTCCTTTCATCTCTTGTCAATTTGTATAAATAAATAAATTCAGCGCCTCATTTGTTCACTCACTCATCTCACTCATCTAGTGCACAAGTTTGAATGAAGCTGCAGTTTCTAGTTGTCAAAAGAAGGAAGAGAGAGAGCAGTATTGATCAATGATGGATATTCTCTAGTGTTTGGTTTATTTTCTGGGCATTGTATTGACTATTTATATTAAGGAATTTTTTGTTGTGTTTTCTTCCCCATGAGGGTTTCCCAGGATAAATGTTGTGTATCTTGTGATTCTGTTTCTCTTAGTGATCCTACCTATGCTATTGTTATCTATTAAATTGAAAATAAACCTAATAATAGTTTAAAGCTTAACATTTTCCTCATCTCTTCACCTGATCCATGCTATGGAGATATCCTTATATATCTCCAAAATCTGAAGTTCCCTCTTAAATTCTTGAGAGACGAGCGACAACAGATCCGTCATATGGATAAAAACTACCTCATTATTGCTGACACTTTCTATTAGTGAGGGGTGGACTCGATCCTTTGGCATTGTTTAACTCTTGAAGAAGTAGAGTTTGTTTTGAATATCTTCCATAGAGGAGTATGCGGTGGTCAATTATATGGGTTGTAGACAACCCAAAAACAATTGCATGCATGATACTTTTGGCATACGATCTTTAAATATTGTGTTGAAGTGGTCAAGAAGTGTCATCCATGCCAAATTTTTTGTTAAGTTCCTGAATAGATCTGAAGATAAATATAAAAATAACCCACAAGATCAACAAGTATAATCCAAACAATTCACCAAACATTGAACACGAGAAATAGAGAAAACCCTTAAGGTAGGGTAACACCATATATTATTCCTTATGTAAGGAATGCACTCCTCAAGCAATACTTTCTTGTTACAATGACCATAGTCTTCATTGTATTTCATTACATTTCTTATACTTATTTATATATCTCTATCTATCTCCTAGGAACCTTCTAGAGAGCCTTCTCACATTTACTACATTTAACTACCATAGTGGGCCTTTATTAATATAGTGGACCTATTCCACCTTACATTGAATGACCACATTCTCATATATGAAATGGATTCCACTAATAATACATAACCACATTCCCATTGGGTACCTCCCTAGGTATACTACATTCCATCCCCCTTCACATTTTTTGTCCTCAAAACACAAGAAGAAACCATACAATATGACTGGCTAAGCAGTGTATCCAACTGGTACCAAGTACGACCATCCATCCATCCTAATGGAAGTTGAACATGATGTCCATCTACTACCTTGCCACCCTGATCTTTCTCTACATCATGGCAAGGTTTCCATGGGATTTTTTCTTGATCCTGATGTCTTCCTATAGTGCTAGTAGTCCTCCATGCACCTTATGATTGGTTTCCTTTATGGTTCTTTGTTGGTGCATAAGTGTGTTGATACTCACGCCCTTGCTTTGATGACTGTTGTTTATCTAAATAATGTGGATGGCGATATACAACAATTGTAGGAATCTGTTCTTTTTTCGTTAAATCTGCAACACATTGTGCCTTTGTTACAATGACCATATTCTTCACTGTATTTCATTACATTTCTTATACTTCTTTATATAGCTTTATCTATCTCCTAGGAACCTTCTAGTGAGCCTTCTCACATTTATTACATTTAACTACCATAGTGGGCCTTTATTAATATAGTGGACCTATTCCACCATACATTGAATGACCACATTCTCATATATTAAATGGATTCCACTAATAATACATAACCACATTCCCATTGGGTACCTCCCTAGCCCTAGGTACCCCATATTACCTCCTGAAGTATACTACATTTTCACTAATAAAATGCCTGCACATCGTGCTCCAATATTTCATGTTATCATTGTTGGCCCCTTCACCAAGTGGGGGGTAGATTTTATGACATGCCACCCGGCTCGACTAGGGGGCATCGTTACATCATTGTAGCCATCGACTAATTTACTAAGTGGGTCGAGGCTATGCCAAAATTTTCTATTGATGGGGAGAAAAAACTATTCATATTCAATCAAGTCATAGCTAGGTTCGGAGTTCTGAGAGATTTTTTCACTAACCATGGCAGTCACTTTCAGAACCACATGATGTCGGAATTAGCATCGAAAATGGGGTTTAGGAAGGAAAACTTGTATCCATACTATCTATAGGCTAATGGTCAGGTTGAATCCATTAACAAGTCATTAAAAATTATTCTAAGAAGAACGTTTAATTTAGCTTGAACCAACTTGCATTTGACGCTTTATCCTACCTTATGGTCTTATAGAACCTCAATCAAAACTGCTACTGGTTTCTCACCATTTTTTACAAGGAAAATAACTCTATGGAATGGTGTAAACCATAACAGATGGAAATGACTGCAAAAATCAACTCTAATCTCAAGTATGCTATATAAACAAATATGCTAACAAGACAATATAAATATCCTACCTCATCCAGAAGTTCGATGAAATCCACCATTGAGCACTTGACTCAAAGAAATACACCTGCAACTTGTCCTCAACAACCAAGATATGCAAGCATATGGTGATAATATATAAATTTAGCACATATAATAGCATAATCCTTCAATATTCATAACAAATACGCCCATGGAATAACAATTCATATATTTGCAAGACATTAATTGGATGAGAAAAGAGTATTTCTATTAAAATGTAATCAACAGAAGTGTATGAATGGAAAACTTTTGTGTCGGCACGTTCATATAGAGAAACTATTTCCATTCCATCAAGGCCTCCACCACTTCAATCCTCAACCAAAGGCACACTCATATAAGAGAGATAATGATGTTCTCCATCAAATAGGGAAGAGCTTGGGGGATGAACAATGTGCTCAAACTTAGAAGTACAAAGGGATGCAGACTCAATATGAAGTAAATAATTTCTCTAGAGTAAATTTACTCTCAAAGTTGAATTCTTCTCCTCTTTCCATCGATTGAATAAGGCCCATTTATAGCCTTCAAATGGAACTTGAGGGTCGATTCAAAACATTTCCATTATATGGAAGGTCAAGGATCATGTATCCCATGACAAGACATGGAAACCCGACACCATATTTTAATTTTGAGAAGAAAACCCGATGTACGTTGTTACACATTATTTTGGTCATCTTGATGATCCATTGACAAACATGTGTTCATGTTCCCAAAAGAGCCTATCTTCATGAGAAAGGTGGCTGATTTTCTCTTATCAAAAACCTTATTAAGGAGGGTCGTCGTAGGATGCACTATAAGCAGGGTGCGATGATGCCTAGTCATCGCCCTCTTCCCTAAAGCTGGTTTGTGATGTCTCCACAGGCTACTCTACAGCTAGGGTGCGACGATGTCAAGAGGCTAAGAAAAGATCGAACTTCATGAAAGTTATAGAAGATGAGGTGGCATCTGTATGGTTGGGATCCTACTTTCTTCTCTGATTTGGTGGGATCATCCTAATCTCTTAAACCATCTCTCTTTCCCCTTTATAAAGAGGGATTTCTCATGGAAAAGGTTAAGGTTAATGAAGGTTGATTCAAGCAAGATTATTATTGAATAGGCTAAGCATTGGATGAGGAATTCTACTTCAGTTCATACTTGAGAGCTTCATTTTAGTTTATCAAGTCATTGTGGATCTTCTTCACTCAAGGATTGGAGAAAGTGTGTGTGTTGGAGCAAAGGGTCATCGGAAGGGGACCTTGCAACATCAAGGCTTTGGCTGTAATATCTACTTTCATTTTAATATGATACAGTGATGTGTTTCTTTCCCATAAAACTTGCTTTGTTTTATTGTATGATTCCTTGATCACATACATAAGTTATCATTGATTATAATATATTTCTTTCACTTTGGTTGGCTTGTGTTCCCTTGTAGATTCAACATCATAGGAGCATTGGAGTGGAGCTCGGATGACAACAACAAGAGGAAGCGATATTTAAATTGTATGTTGCACATCTCTTGTTAGATAATAAACTCAATGATTAGATCTTAGGGAAAGCATCATGTTCTATTTTGTTTTGTTCTAGATCTAGGTGGATCTAAGGAGATCTATTTGTGTCCACATTTACTGATAAGTCCCACAAAATACGCAGGTTGTAATGGTGCAACCTACATATACACATGTTGTATAGCTGTTAGGACGCGTATGTGTGGAAAAATATGTTTTTCATCTATGGGAAATGCAAAAGGGGACTTCAAGTCTACATAGGGAAATGGAAAAGGCCTTATGAGAAAGTTGCATGGGGTGAGGAAAATCTTGCTATAAAACCATTCCAACTCATTCATGGAGTAGAAGCAATTTTACCTATTGAATGTGAAGTTCCTTCACTGAAAATAGCAGTCGAGCTCCTTCCGGACATGGCTCAGCTCGAAGAATGCTTAGTTTACCTTGAACATCTCGATGAGCAATGTCAAGATGCATCTTTAGCGAATGAAGCGTATAAGAAATGAGTAAATTCCCAATACGATAATTATGTCCATCCCAGGGTGTTCTCCAAGGGAGATCTTGTGCTAGTCTATGACCAAGACAAGGATTCCTTGGGGGCAGGAAAGTTCAACCCCATGTGGCTCAGCCCTTATGTCGTGCAACGGGTTTTAGAGAAAGGATCCTACAAACTCGCGTATTTTTAAGACAATATGTTTTCTAAGCCCTAAAATGGGCTCTACCTGAAGAAGTATTAGGCTTAGGCTTGAGGACTTGAGAATTACCACTATTATATTTATTATTCATATCATACTTAGATTTGTTTACAATTTTAGTCCCTCTGTTGCATTATTGATTGATGTTCTTTTGTTATGTTGCAGATGCTCGAGGAGTCGTTGATTTACTTCATATTCATGGATGGCGCCATTCTCCATACTCGACACCTAACATATGTTGCTTGGGTGATCTATTCACCTTCTAGTCAGCTAGTGTCAATTGGAGGTGTGTGTCTCGAGAAAACTACTAACAACATTGTCGAGTATAAAAAAGTTATCGATTTTTTGCGAGACACATTGTTAAGTGGCATTAATCTCCTCCAAGTGTTCATGGATTCACAATTGGTTGTTTCGCAATTGAATGGTGTGTATCGAGTTCAATATCCGGTGCTATTACAGTTTTCTCTTAGGGTACCTCTTCTGGAATTTTCTTTTGAGTTCATTAATTACGAGAATGTTCCTAAGAGAGCTAATGATTTAGCTTATGCTTATGCTAATTATATCCTAGATTGGAATTTATGTCATTAGTAAAGTAAAGAACACACAATCACATGTAAATATATACATTTTCAACTAAAATACAAAATGTATATAATGCACAAAAAATAATATATATATCAAAAGGAGATACATCAAGTACAAAATATGGGGCCTCCTAGCCCTCAAAGGTCATATAATGTTATACAAGTACAAAAAATTGTGCCATGAGCACATAATATGCCTAGGCCTCAGGGCAGTGCACCCTATCATAACAAACAACAATGTTTGCTAAATGTCGAAATAGTCAAACCCATGGCCTGGGTACTCCCACAACATGTCGTTGCATTCCTATGGGGAGGTCATAAATGGTATGCATATGAAAATTTCACATGAGGGCCTCAAATTTCTGGCCCACACTATGCAAGGTCCTTGCTACATCATTGCTCGTTCATGCCTCCTCTCTTCCTCGTCGAATATGTTGAGGGACATTAGCCAATATATCGGGTGATCTATCTACATAAAAGTAAGGTACTTGTTAGTATGTTGTTTCAGAGTGGCTTTTTTTATTTTCTGACCTGAACTTTCCATCTGTGAGTTGCATCCTTGTATCCCACGTACATCCGCATTTTGCATCTCTACATCCCACATATATCCACGAGTTGCATTGGTAATAGTCACAGACATGTGTGAAGTTGACTTATTATTTTTTTAAAGAAAATTTATTCTTTTATGGGATGAATGCTTGGTTTGATCAGTGATCTGGATTGTCTTGAGTCTATATTTGGTTTATCTCTGTTCAGTTATGAATTTTTTATGTACCAAAAAAAAAAAAAAACTTTGCTTAAATTGTTTAGAATACGGATTGTTGGGTAGACTAAAAGAGTAGCCTTGTTTTTCTACATATCCAAATTCATTGTCTTTTTAGTGGTGTCTTGGTTGAACACTTTCTATATTTTTGCTTTCTTTCTACCTTGTTTCAAAAAGAAAAATTCCATTTCTTTGTTTTGATTTTCTTTTCTAAACGAAAAAAGATAAAAAAATATGCACGTTTGTTTGCTTCACATCACTTGAACCCTTGTCATACATATTTGCAATAAAAGAGGTAGTTACTTAGCATTCAGGTAGTTGGATTATTCTTTGGTAGAGGTAGCCTTTTCATTTAAAAGAAAAGAATTTTATTCATAAGCGTAGTTGCATCCATTTTCATTTGAAGAAATTGCATTTGTGTTCTTATATTGCATTACTTTTGGAGTCAGTCTGAACATCACCAAAGTTTCATCCGCACCCTTTTTGAGTAAAGAACATCCCATTAAAATGAACGCATAACTAAAATTTATTTGAAAATTTCATTTTTCTATGGTAAAAAAACAAGTTTAGGCTAGGACCTTGGTGTAGGTTGAAGAGTAAATTTCTCCAAGGCCACTAAACAAGCATAGGTGTCTGAGATAAGGAGTGTAGAACCCAGTTTTTGTATAGGTTGGTATGGAAGCTCCTCTAACAAAGGATTTAAACACAAGGTTGTGTAAGGAAGAGTTGAGGAGATTCCCCTCCAGAGTTGAACTGAGCGTAGTGGAGAGATCATGTATTGGGGGTTTCAATCATATGCATACCTCCATTAGAGGTGGTGCTTTAGAGGCTTCAATATTTTCTACCCTGCCCACACGTTCAATCCCGACTATCAACTGTACCCCCCAAGCACCGAATATGAGATGATAACCATAGTTTCTTCTCCTAGGTGTATCACAAGGTGACTATGGGGGTTTTTCATAGTACATGGGGCAAATTTTGTATCACACACTTCAGTATTGATGGAGGGTTCCCCACAAAGCATGGTTACTTACACCGAATAAGGTTGATCTGTGGTGATCAGGATAACTTCTTTTGATACCTTTGTGTGTTGGTCCATGAGACTTAATCAATACATTCCTTCATTCGGAAGGGCTTGAGCCCACTTTGTTGTTTTTTCGATCGCAAGGCTTAATCCACTTGAGTCAGAATCTTGACAAAGATGTTTTTGTTTGTGTTTTCTTTAGGGATTTATAGTGGTCTGTTTGGTGAATTTAATTCAAATTTGGAAGGTGAGTCAATTGTCACCGAGAGTTGATCACTCAAAGTGGCCAAACTACCACCTTGAAGATCGTGAAGAATTCAAGGCCTTCCGCTCAAGGACCAGATTAGAAATAATTCTCCTCTGCCTCCACAAAGGCGTCAGATTGATCAGTTTGGCACTTTCTTACTGGTTTTTTAGACTAATATCGTGGACCATAACTCTCCAAAAGTCATTTTTTTAAAACAAGAAAAGGTAATCATTGAGGATATTGGAGTTCAGGAGCTCGCTCCACTCTTGAATTCTTCGTTACCTTGGAATTTCTCATTTCTATTCGTATGAGTCCCACCTCTAGGATCAAACTTTGTTTATAGTAGGCCTCTCCACTGGGCCATTATGGACGACACTCTGCTAGTGTCAGGGTTGGGACCCCCTACAAATCCCACCTCGACGATAATTACCGGGGGGATATTTACTCCTGGTATGTTGGGTGAAATGAAAAATGTTGCCTAGTCCACCATTGTTGTGACAACCTACAACATTTCCTCGTCGATTTTTAGTCCCACTCATGTTTTGAGTTCATCTACACCATTTTCGTCAACAAAGAATGCTTTCTCTTATGGAATGTCATTGATGGACTCGCTTAATTCATTTGTTAGTTCTCATCCAATGTATGATTCATAGAATGTTGGTGCAGGGGATTACTCCAGGTCCTTGCCAAGCCTTTTCTTGGGGCGGAGGTCACATTCCTCTGTCATCTCCATTGGTCAGAACTAGACCTATTCCATTTTTCATCCCTAACACTGCATGGGGTTGGGGCGCCTCTATGGGTAGTGGATCCCAATCCACTAGTATTTCATCTACATTGATATTGTTCACACTTTACGGTGGGTTCGGGAGTAACCCTTTCACAGCATCCGTAATGTCAGTAGGGGGAAACCCCTTCCAAGGTGAATCCTCCCCCTGGAAAGGACCTTTATCCTTCCTAGGGGTGCCATTGGAGAGTAACCCTCTCTAAGTCCAGTGCAATCCCTTCCAAGGGATGTTGGAAGAGGAAAACCCCTTTCTCGATCATTCTACCCCCATGCCAAGCTTGTTTCCTTTCCATGGGTTATCTGTTTGAGGTAACCCCGATTTTCCTCTCGGGAACCAGATGGATATATTTTTTCCTCCGTTCAACTAGGGGCCACACTGTTTTATCCCAACCTATGGTTTAATAGAAAAATATTTCTGGAAACCTGGTGCACGTTACAACCTAGGAACTTCTTTTCATGTCACCCATCAGTTAATGACACAGCATAGGCCACCATTTCTAGAAATGCTATACTTACCAGACTTATCCAAGTTTATCAATGATCACATTCATCATGATCCTACTTGGCTTTTGGTTCCAACCAATCTAGCTTCAAAAATACCCAAGTTTGAGGGGGAAAGTGGCAAGGATCGACATGACCATGTGACGATGCTTCACTTGTGGTGCTCGTCCAACTCGCTCAATGATTATTTGATTAGCTTGTGGTTGTTCCATAGTACTCTCAATGGAGGCGCTACTAAATGGTATATTGAAATAGAGAGGGGAAATTACTCAACGTTTAGTGATTTATCCATGTTTTTCTTAAACCACTTCCAACTCCATGTCTCGTACGATGATGGGACATCATTGATGGCTAATTTTGTACAAGAAAATGCCACGCACATTTCCGATCACATTCGAGAATGGAGGAGAAGGAAGATATTGATTAAGGCTATGGTTCCACCTGAGTTCCTCCTTGAATGGTTCCCGAAATCCCTAATCCCCTATATTTCAAAGGATGTCGCAACTTAGGGAGTGTTTTTAGAGGAACAGACAATCTTTTGGGTGCAACAGTTAGATCTCATATAATCTCAGTCAGGAATTCTCTATGAGATTATGTCGAATGTGTCTCGATATAATCTCAACTTGGAAAAGACAAAGTCTAACCACACATGCCGATGGTATAGTGGATTCTACTCAAACAAAATTCATATATCTAGCCACTAGCCAGATGAAAAAACTTGTTATCCAGCAAACTGCAGTTGGTCCAGCCTCTAGCTCGACCACCCCCATCACCTAGTCTTCTAACGTACATTCTGTGCAAACGAAGACGTCGAAGAGCCCTCAACAAACCATAGAGAAGAGAAAAGGAAAGGGTAAGAAAGGTGGTGGGGGAAATAACAAAAATTTGGACAAGCATGTTGAGGGGGCCAAAGATAAGAAAAGGAAGGTGATGTTTCCTTACAAGCGTTGTGATGATGATCACCTTACACATCAGTTCCCATGAATGGAATAATACCAATGTATTATTAAATTGAATCAACAATAGGCACATGCTGTGTTGAAGAACCCTTTCCCACAAGGTAATAATTTGTAGACTGGTTCTTCCAAATTCAACCAACAAGGGGGCACTTCAACTGCTCCCTCCTCTGATGGATATTAAGGAATTGTAAACATACTTAGAGGTTTGAATCTAAAGGATGTATATTTTTCGACAATGTCTCAGAATTATGATAACCCAGATTCAACTAAGAAGGGTAAGAAAACTTCAGAGGATCATGCTCCTCTCCACATAAAGAATCCTAACAAAGAGGCCACATCATGCATACCTAAGTTTGTTTATAAAAGGATAACACATATACCTAATTCATTATCCACTCATAATTATTCAATTGTTTAGGATTTCACTCAGACGCCTTGTGCAATGTCCACTTTGGTGGTGCTCCAAAGTTGCCCATCACAGTGCACTGCATTGTTGTCTTCCATAGGAGCTATAGATTTTTCTAGTCATCTCGTAATGAAGTTTGATTCTACTAATGTGAGTCCAATCCTTCCATATCATGTGGCTTTTCATGTTTGGATTGTTTGCAACAATCTCTTAGTTAAGAGAAACGTCATTGATGAAGGTGCTTCAACGTGCATAATTTCTTTTTCATGTTGCAAAGCTATCGGTTCTCTTGAGCTTACCCCCTCTCCTACACTCTTGACTACTTTCAA
The DNA here is from genome assembly GCA_010110895.2 of Picea sitchensis. Classification (NCBI taxonomy): domain Eukaryota; kingdom Viridiplantae; phylum Streptophyta; class Pinopsida; order Pinales; family Pinaceae; genus Picea; species Picea sitchensis. The sequence continues at coordinate 25,419 of SNQJ01S0106578.1, read as the reverse complement.
TGGATGTTTGTTTCGACCACATGGTTTGATTCCTTCTTGTCCAATTACACTAGGGGGAAAGTTTGTTTGTGTATAGGTTGAAGTAGTCAACATGCCTCTCAACTATAATATCTTGTTAGGAAGAAGTTGGAAATATCCCATGACAGTTGTCATCTCGACATCTTTTCAGATTATATGTTTTCCCCACAAGGTAAGAATCATGACCATCTATCAGGAGGCATCCAACCTTTCTAACATGAAATCTAATCCTGAGATTACTATCCCTTGGATTGAAAAATCTCAGGAGGCCACTGAGAGCATCGGTTGTGGTATGTACCCTTCGCTTATGGGATCTTTTGAATCTCCCAGACAGATCTCATATGTTTTCACTACTTTGATTAATAGGGTCACTTCATTTAGAATGTCATATATACATAACCCATGGGCCCTTCCCTCACCGTCTAGTATGGTCGAAGGTCGAGTCCATGTCGGGATGGACAAACCCTTGTCTATAGTTGAAAGAGCTTATCAAGCCATTCATCAAGCCACAAAAAACCCAGATCAAACTCCAGCAGCCATCGAGGAGGATGATCTCTTTCCTAAGCATATTTGGGCTCAAAAATCTTCAAGCTCCCAAGATTTTTTAGGTATTGTCTTGCCTTTGAAGGAAGAAATTGAGGCAATGGTCAGAGCTCAAAGGGTGTGGAAGGATTTGCATCATAGATTGTATTTCCTCCCTAAACACAGTTGAGTAGAGAGAAGAGAGTTAAATTTAGACATTTTTGGAAGTGTAGATGGAGTAGTCAATCCCTTGGCCAGATATGGTGTCTATGTCAAAGGAAACATGGATAGTATATTGAAGATGATCCTGGTCAACATTTCTAAGAATCCAAAAAATTTTGAAAACATCCTTATCGTAGAAGAATTCTCAGAGGATGAGATCGCTCAATATACAACTCTCTTTAAGGATTTTTTATATGTGTTTGCATGGTCTTACGAGGAAATGCCTGGCATTGATCCTCGAATAGTTCAACATGAAATTTGAACCTATGAAAATGCAAAGTCGATTCGTCAAAAGTTGAGACTGTTGAACAAAAGAAAGGAAGTGACAATAAAAGAAGAAGTGGAAAAGATACTTAATGCAGTATTTATCTACCCATTTCCTCTGATGGAATGGGTCTCCAACCCTGTCCTCGTTCAAAAGAAGCAGGGTACAATCCGTGTTTGCATGGATTTTAGGGACTTGAATAAGGCGTGTCCTAAAGACAACTTCCCGACACCATTCATTGATCAAATCTTGGATGAATGTGTGGGGAGTGAAATATTCGCGTTTATGGATGGTTTTTCCAACTACAACCATATTGAATTTTTTCTATAAGACCAACATAAAAATACCATCATATGTCCCTCAAGTATGTTCACTTACAGGAAAATTTAGTTTGGTCTTAAAAAAATTGGTTCAACATTCCAGTGGGCCATGATGTTTTCCTTTTATGACTTAAAGCATATAGTGGAGGCATACTTAGACGATCTTGTGACTCACTCGTGCAAGAGGGCCCAACATCTCTTACACCTCCTCTTATTTTTTGAATGATGTTGTTTCTATAAGACTCGATTGAATCCACACAAGTGTATTTTTTGTGTGACCTCTGGTTTTCTTTTGGGATTCATCATTTTTTCAAAAGAGATCATGGTTGACCCCTTGAATATTGAGGAAATAACTCAGTTTTCGCCCCACGTATAGTCAGACAACTTCAGAGCCTACAAGGAAAGGTGAGTTTCCTCAGGCATTTTTTCCCGAACTATGCTAACATAACAAAGGGATTTATGCACCTTTTGAAGAAAGGGGTCCCATTATGTTGGGACGAAGATGCACAATTTTATTTTGATTCTTTGAAGAAGGCATTGGTTTTTATTCCATTGTTGAGTCCCCATGATTACAATCAAGACTACTTGTTGTATTTGGCAATAGTTGAGTCTTTGATCAGCATGGTTCTAGTTTAGGAGGATGATGAGCTCTAAGAGCATGTCATCTATTACTTGAGTCACGCTCTCTTGGGTCATGAACTTAGATATTTGCACGTAAAAAAACTAGCGCTGGCATCTTTTCATGTTGTCCAATGGCTCTAACATTACATTCTATTACGAAAGACAACTATAATCACCATGGTCAATCCATTTCAATATGTTTTGACTAGCATAATTATCGACGGGAAGTACAACAAGTGGATTGTTGTGCTTCAAGAGTTCAACTTGGACTTTGCGTCTTCAAAATCTAAGAAGTCTTTAGTCTTCACTGATTCGATGTCAGAGTTAATATTAGAGAATGAAGAAGGAGAGATGAAAAACTCATTACCGGATGAGCCAATTTTCCTCATCTCTTCACCTGATCCATGCTATGGAGATATCCTTATATATCTCCAAAATCTAAAGTTCCCTCTGAAATTCTTAAGAGACAAGCGACAACAGATCCGTCATATGGATAAAAACTACCTCATTATTGCTGACACTTTCTATTAGTGAGGGGTGGACTCGATCCTTTGGCATTGTTTAACTCTTGAAGAAGCAGAGTTTGTTTTGAATATCTTCCATAGAGGAGTATGTGGTGGTCAATTATTTGGGTTGTAAACAACCCAAAAACAATTGCACGCATGATACTTTTGGCCTACGATCTTTAAATATTGTGTTGAAGTGGTCAAGAAGTGTCATCCATGCCAAATGTTTTGTTAAGTTCCTGAATAGATCTGAAGATAAATATAAAAATAACCCACAATATCAACAAGTATAATCCAAACCATTCACCAAACACTGAACACAAGAAATAGAGAAAACCCTTGAGGTAGGGTAACACCATACATTATTCCTTATGTAAGGAATGCACTCCTCAAGCAATACTTTCTTGTTACAATGACCATAGTCTTCATTGTATTTCATTACATTTCTTATACTTATTTATATAGCTCTATCTATCTCCCAAGAACCTTCTAGAGAGCCTTCTCACATTTACTACATTTAACTACCATAGTGGGCCTTTATTAATATAATGGACCTATTCCACCTTACATTGAATGACTACATTCTCATATAATAAATGGATTCCACTAATAATACATAACCACATTCCCATTGGGTACCTCATGATATGAGAATGTAGTCATTAATAATAAATGTCTTCCACATTCCCATTGGGTACCATGGCAGTCACTTCAGAAATGCATGATTTCAAAATTAGCATCGAAAATGGGGTTTATGAAGGAACACTTGTATCCCTACTATATACAGGATAATGGTCATGTTGAATCCATTAACATGTCATTAAAAAAAATTCTAATAATAATGGTTAATTTATCTCGAACCAACTGACATTTGATGCTTTATCTTACCTTATGGGATTATAGAACCTCAGTCAAAACTTCTACTGGTTTCTCACCATTTGTTACGGGGAAAATCACTCTATGGCATGGGGTAAACCACAACAGACAGAAATGACTGTAGAAATCAACTCTAATCTCAAGTATTCTATATAAACAAATATGATAACAAGATGATATAAAGAGCTTACCCCATACAGACGTTCGATGAAGTCCATCATTGAGCACTTGAATCAAATCAATACACCTGCAACTTGTTCTCAACAACCAAGATACACAAGCGTATGGTGATAATATGTAATGTTAGCACATATAATAGTATAATACATCAATATTCATAACAAATACGCCCATGGAATAAAAATTCATATATTTGCAAGACATTAATTGGATAAGAAAAGAGTATTTGTATTAAAATGTAATCAAAAGAAGTGTATGAATGACAAACTTTTGTGTCAGCACGTTTGGAATCGAGAAACCAAGTCCCTTCCAGCTAGGTCTCCACCACTTCAATCCTCCACCAAAGGAAAGCTCATATAAGATAGACAATGAGGCTCTCCATCAAATAGGGAAGAGTTTGGGGGCTGGACAATTTGTTCAGACTTAAAAGGACAAAGGGATGCAGACTCAATATGAAGTGAATAATTTTTTGAGAGAAACTTTGCTCTCAAAGTTGAATTCTTATCCTCTTTCCACCGCTTGGATAAGGCCCATTTATAGCCTTCAAATGGAACTGAAGGGCCGAGTTGGAACACTTCCAGTATATGGAAGGTCAAGGATCATGGATCCCATGATGTGACATGGAAACCTGACACCATTTTTTAATTTTGAGCACAAAAATTGATGTACGCAGGCTATAATGGTGAAGCTTGCGTATACGTGTATTGTATAGTTGTTAGGGCGCGTATGCATGGAAAAATATGTTTTTTTATCTCTGGGAACTTCAAAAGGGGACTTCAAGTATGCATAGGGAAATGGAAAAGGCCTTATGAGCAAGTTGTATGGGGTGAGGCAAATCTTGTTATAACACCATTCCAACTCATTCATGGAGTGGAAGAAATTTTACCTATTGAATGTGAAGTTCCTTCACTCAAAATAGAAGTCGAGATCCTTACGGACATGGCTTAGCTCGAAGAACACTTAGTTTAACTTGAACATATCGACGAGCAATGTCAACATGCATCTTTAGCGAATGAAGCGCATAAGAAATGAGTAAAGTCCCAGTACAATAATTATGTCCATCCCAGTGTGTTCTCCGAGGGGAGATCTTGTGTTAGTATACAACCAAGACAAGGATTTCTTGGGGGCAGGAAATTTCAACCCCATGTGGTTCAACCTTTATGTCGTGCAACGGGTTTTAGAGGAAGGATCCTACAAGCTCGCAGATTTTTAAGGAAATATGTTGTTTGATCCCAGAAATGGGCTCTACCTGAAGAAGTATTATGCTTAGGGCTGAGGGCTTGAGAATTAGCACTATTGTATTTATTATCTATATTGTATGTAGATTTGCTTGAGAATTAGCACTATTGTATTTATTATCTATATTGTATGTAGATTTGTTTAGAGTTTTAGTCCCTTTGTTGCATTAGTGATTGATGTTATTCTGTTATGTTGCAGATACCCGAGGAGTTGTTGATTTACTTTGGATTCGTTGATGGTGCCAATCGCCATACTCGACACCTAACATATGTTTCTTGGGTGATCTATTCACCTTCTAGTCATCTAGTGTCTATTGGAGGTGTGTGTCTTGAGGAAATTTCTAAAAATGTTGTCGAGTATAGCACAATTATCTAGTTTTTGCGAGACACATTGTTAAGTGGCATTAATCTCCTCCAAGTGTTCATGGATTCTCAATTGGTTGTTTTGAAATTGAATGGTGTGTATCGAGTTCAATATCCGGTGCCATTACAGTTTTCCCTTAAGGTACGTCTTATGGAATTTTCTTTTGAGTTCATTACTTATGAGAATGTTCCTAGGATAGCTAATGAGTTAGTTGATTCTTATGCTAATTATATTCTAGATTGGCATTTATATCATTAGTAAAGTAAATAACACATAGTCACATGTAAATATACACATTTTCAAATAAAATAAAAAATGTATATAACGCACAAAAAATAATATATATGTTAAAATGATATCCATCAAGTACAAAATATGGGGCCTCCTAGCCCCCGAAGGCAATATAATGTTATAAAAATACAAAAAATTGTGTCATGAGCACATAATATGCCTAGGCCTGAGGTCAGTGCACCCTATCATAATAAAAAACAATGTTTTCCAAATGTTGGAATAGTCGAACCCATGGCCTGGGTAATCCCACGCCATGTTGTTGCATTCCTATGGGGAGGTCATCAATGGTATGCATACGAAAATTACGCATGAGGGCCTCAAATTTCTAGCCCACACTACGCAAGGTCCTTCCTACATGATTGCTCAATCGTGCCTCCTCTCTGGCTCATTAGCTATTTCGAGGGACATTAGTCGATATCTCAGGTGCTCTATCTATATAAAAGTAAGGTACTTGCTAGTATTTTAGATCTCACAAAAAGNCAAAAATTAAAAATTAAATAACACAAAATGAAAGGTCACCTATATCTTGTAGCTCATCTCCAGCATGGATGATGACATTTGGGTCGTTGGTAAAATCGATGCTTGCATATGGGTAGTCCTCAATGAAGGGAGTTTCTTGCTCCCACCATCCAAAGAATTTTTCATAAAATGGATTGGACATTTGTCTACCTCCTAAGAGAGTTATGAGCTCGGTCCACCAGACCATGGTTGGACATGGTCATAAGTGTCCTCATATGTTTGTTCGCAATTTCATCATGGGCACCTACTCGAAGAATAACATGCATAGGAGACTACCAAAGAAAAAGTTCTTCACCTTCCTGAGCTTGCAATCTATCAGTTGTGATTTCATGTTATTGAGAATGGTAGTGCTCCAGTCATACATAGTAGGGAATAGGCATTCAACCCCATATTGCATTTTTCCCGTGACACCAAATGCAAGGATTTGAATGCCACAATTCAAACCAGAGTATATAAGATGACTTGGAGACTCAAGTTGGTAATTTTTTGATTGGCACTTGAGAGCCACTCTTCTTGGTATCGGCGTCACAATACTCATTGATCAAGTCGTTGATACTCTAACCTCCTCCTCGAGATTGGAAGTTTGGTACTTCCCCTCTCCTTGACAAAATGGTAATGAAGTAAATGTATTCAATCGTAATGGTCAAAGACTATCTGGCAAGCATGAATGCCTCGACATCCGGGTTCCAATAGTCAATTAGGAGATTTAATAATCTCCTTTGTGTTCTCATGCAACCAACTTGAAAAAATGTATACATGATGCAAGCATGCAGATCTTGTTTTTCCTCATCATTGTCAAACATTGCTTGATACACCTCTTCTTATTTGTGTTCTCTCCAGAGAATAAACATCCTGCTCAATTTCCAAGAAATTTTGAGTTAGATTTTATTTTTTCAAATGTTTTCTTAGTCATCTGCAGCCTTTAGTTAGAAAAGTCGCAGATATGTATGACTGGTGTTTCCACCAACTACAAATATCCATGGGTTTACTTAAGGTAGCCCACGGATGCGCAGAGTCATCTTTAATAAAGTGAATTTAATCTTGAAATTTCCTTGAAGATACAAAATTAAAGGAATGGAGTTCAAGTTAAGGGTGGAACACTTACTTGTTTGAGGTGGCAAGTAGTGGAGTTGCTCCAAGCTCTGTGTTTTCTTGATTTTTTCTCCAAGGGTTTTGGTCACTTTGGTGGTTGTTGGGTGAAATGATAAAAATTGAATGGTAAATGGGTAAATATATCAATATTTATTAAAATTTTGAAAACCCATTTCCTAAAGTTTCTTTATTTTTCTCCAAATTTTCAACTATTGATCATTTTTTTGTAGCATTATCATCGTTTTTGCAGGTCTTAGGTTGTTTTGGAATTTTCTCCGGTACCTTTATCATTGATTGGCCAAGTCTTTTACAAGAATATTGGCAGGTAATGTGATTACAACTAGCATTTAGGTTAGGGTTTGTTTCACTTAAATTGTTGCATTATCAGTTACCATTACCATTTAAACCTAGGTTCAACCCCATTAACGAATGATGAAACCTTTCTCTCTTCTTAAAACATCGTTCGGTTGATGGTAGAGCCTACCTTCCCTGGGCACTCTAGTATAGAATCCTTTTGCATTCTGACGCTCATGATGCAAGTTTGTTTCTAGGCTTGGGGGTCTTGGTTAGTTCTGCCATGAGTTTGCATTTGAACTCCATGCTTCTTACTCTCTCTCATTCTAGCCATTTCCTGCGGGACCCCTATCTTACATGTTTCTCCTCAACAATATTATGCAGTCCATATTTAATCTCTTTTCAAACTCTTTAAAATTGAAAATATTACTGAGTGATGTTATTCCTTGTACACTCATTAAATGGACCTGAAGGAACATTTGTCCACCACAAGTTTACCCCTTTTTCGGACTGGACAAGACTACTTATGAAAAAGGTATACTCTATTCTACGAGCTAGAAGAGTTCTCCAAAGTCGTGTTTTATACTTTTTTAGGATCAGGGGACTAAATTTACGAAAAAGGACAAGGAATTCCATAGTTAAGCTCTTTTTAGACTCCTTAAATATGAAAAGATAGTTGAGTGATCTTGTATATGTCACACTCGTTAAAAACAAATTTAAGAGACATCCTTTCAGTATAAGTTTAACCATTTTCCGGACCGACTAGACTATGTATGAAAAAGGAATAATCAATCACCACAATGACTAGAAGAGTTATCCTTTATATGAATTTATTCTTTTTCGGGCCCTGGAGACTAAACTTATGAAAAGACCATCATGGGAATTTTACTTCCCAAAGTTGATTCATAATTGCATTTGCATATTGACTGCTCGTGCTTTTAGGCCTAATTTTGATTCAGCATGCTATTGTTCAACCAATCGCCTATGCATTCCTATCAGTTCCTAGCCTTGCAATTTATGCCCTTGGGACTCGATACCTTATCCCTAGAAGGAACATCCCCTAAGTGTCCATATCATGCACATGCTTACTTGCATTGAGCATAGGTATGTTCCTTGGGCTATGAAACTAGTTTTTTTTCCTACGACACTTGTTTCCTCCACTGCACAATAACATTCTTTTATTCTTTTTCATGCTTTTATAATATGAAAAAGACAAAAAAAATAAAAAAAACAAAAAGAATGGTAAAACATATATCTCTTTTATTGGCAGAAATCTTGTCGCTCTTGAACAAAGAACAATATTGAATCATTATCTCATCATTTTAGGTTTAGTATGGCTTTAGGAGACTTTTTCACGTTTTGAGTTTTTTCTCACCCAGTTGGTTATTCTTCCAACTATATGGAGTGTTTGTTTATGCCTCTTGTGTCACAAATGTATCCCAGTTTATAGTCATGCTTCCCAAGTCACATAATGTGCCATGTTTGTGTTCAAGAGAAATTTTTCAACCTACGTTGGTCGTTCTGCAATTAACCTTTGACCTTTCAAGTCGGCCTTCCCAAGTTAGTCTCATCAGCACAAGTATCAGTCTCTTCGTCCAATATATTCCAAATCTTTGGCCTTCTGCCACCCCTCGTGATGGATGATGGAGGATTCCTTAATTCCGTCCTTCCAGAGGGTTCTCTCCCATCAAATTCGACACATCTTGCACTGGGAGAGATATCTAGAGTTATGTTTGGTACCTTGGGGCTTACAGTCATAAGTGGTAGGTTCCCTCATTATTGACAGTGGGAATACCTCAATGTCCCATGCTCGATAGTTTCTACCAAGTGTTCGACACCAACTCATTCATTCACACTTATTAGATAGTACCATGGTACCTTGACTCCCATTATCATTATTGGTGGGCTATCTCGTGTTTGTTAATGGTATACCTCAATGACCAGTAATCAAATGATGTCTCACTATGCTCGAATTCGATTCATCTATTCACATAGTGTAGACTTGTAGCACAATGGATTGTTGTGAAGAATTCGGGCGAAGTTTGAGCACCACATCTTTTTTTCTCCTTCTCGACTCATATGGTTCCACCTCATAGACTAGTACTCACATCAGATCAACTTGTTCATTGATTTGGTCCCATTTATCCTTCGTTATTGATTTTGAGACATAGCTCCACTATGTATCTATGTGTGGTTATGATCTACTTTGGCATGGATCCACTGTGTATTCTTCGTGGCCATGATTTATACCTCATTTATATCACATGGATCCACTATGTATTGTCTGTGGCCATGGACTATAGTTATATTTTACATATGCCATGGATCCACAATGTACTTACTTTTGTGGCCATGCTTACATTACTCTTAAGCATGGGTATGCTCGACTTGGGAAAAAAAACTCTTGCTTGATCTTTGCAGACGATTATAATTTTTAGATCAGTTGTTCGGGAACCTCCATGGATACTTCAATGCATCCTCACCTCTCGGATTTCATAATGTATTTCGACCATCATTTTTCTCTTCAGACCTCGCACATTAGGGAGCATTTGTTATAGCACAAAATACCACACCTATGCATTTATTCCATGCACCAACCCTTTCCCAATGATTGATAGAATTTTCACCAAAATACCTCTCAAAAATCATTTAAAAAAACATGCCCTAAGAGCATATTCGCAGGTTTTCCTAGTGCAACTCACGAACATCCACGAATTTCCTCACTGCGACTCATGGATGCCCTCAAAATTGGTGAAAAATAAAATAATTTTTTTGTTTACATGCGGTTTTTAAGGTTGGGATCGTTTCCCAATGACCCTTTCCCATACACAACGAAATTTGACTCCCCAAACCTCTTTGGGAAGATATAAAACAACCATGGAGGGATAAGGAGAGGAAAAATCCCTTTATGTAAAGTTATGTTGCGAGCATCTAGCAAGCCTCCCTTCCTTACAATTCTCTGAGAAACATCCCCTTTAGTCTGGAAACTCCTTTTCTAAAGCTTATTTCTCATTTTATGTGGCTATAGGGTGTCTCCTTATCCCTATCTCAATCATTGAAGGAATATTACATCGGTTGAGTTGATGCTTGTGGATTCCCAAAGAAACCCAGAAAGTTGGCTTCAAGATGGTGCTTAAGGCTAGATAAGGTTGTAACTTACCTTTTCCACTTGTTGATAATAAAGAGATTGTTTTCCCTCATATTTTGTCTTCAATGTAAGTTTCTCTTTGTGCTTACTTTGAATATGACATATAACATGCACATGCCTTTGATTGTATAACTACTTTCGTTACAACCCCTGTTTTGAAACTATCTTGCAGGTCGGTTCTCGCAGAATATCAATTGATCTTCGATGAATTGGAGTGGGGATCGACATCAGAAGGGAAAACAAGGTGCACTTTGTTTTCTCCTCGCTATCCCTACTTTCTCCTAGTTTACATAGTTATTTTCTTTAGTTTGTGTGTGCTTGTCATGGAGGGGATATTGTTGTCTCTTTCACTTAGTCTTTCTCTGTTGTGATCCTGACCCAAGATCACAGGGGAAAAACACCTTAATCAAGAACCAAATTCTCAAACTATGGTGCCAACTATGGAAGACAACCTACAGTCCCTCATTCCCCACATGCTTATCCCACCCCAGAAATTGTGCCCCTTTTTTGCTCAAGAGTCCTTCGCTTTCCCCACTTCCCTTACGAGGATTCAACAACAGGCCGAATAGGAAGTCTCAAAGCCCTGTAGCTATAGCTTGGCACCTTTGGAATACAATTCCCCAACATTTCTCTCACCTAGAGAGAACTCTCATGGGCATGATAACCCACTTCTTCAATAAGTCAAGTGCATGACAACATGCTTCTTCAACAACACATGGGCCTAAAAACAAGCTTCTTTAGTCTAATTCTACCCATAAAATGCTCCAAGGCTTCCCCAATACAAGTATGACTGCATATTAGCACTATCAGGTAAAAAAGATGGAATGATGAAGGAATGAATGGAAATGAACTAAATTCCCCCAATTATATTTTTCATGTTCCCAACTTGACACTTGTCTTGTTGGGAACTAGCTTGGGCCCACATGGGGTATGTTTCCCCACTTTAGAACTGAGGATATAGGTAAAATCACAAATATGGGTAACACTTTCGTGAGAATCAGGTCTCAGAAATTGCCAATGGTGATTATTTGGCCAAACTCTTAAATTTGTTCGACCGAAACATCTTTCGACCGAAATGTTTTTCCGGACGAAAGTTAAATCTAACAACAATTTTAAATCTAACAAAAAAATTAAATCTAAAGTTAGTTTTTTCCATTAAAACTAACTTTCGGCAGAACTATTAGTTCGGTTGAAAACCAGTAACTATGGCACTTTCTAGAAAAGTATTTGTTCACTTCAGCTTACTCCAACTCAGGAAGGAGTCGACTCCTTAAAATATTACGAGTTTGGTTTCAGGACTAGTACACATATTTTCAAAATTGAATGGACTTTCATTTGATACAATGTATTCAATTTAATTTTTTTTTAGTAATTTTAATTAATTTTGATAAAAAAATGTTTGCATACTTTTTTTAGATGACATAATAATTCAGTAAAATGAAAAATCAATATCTGCAATAATACACAATCGAAAATTATGGAAAAATTATATTATGGAACCTTTCATTGTCCTCTTCAAAAGAGTATTTTTATATTTTAATTTTAAATCAAAATTAAGGCACATATATGGAGTCTCACTAAACATGTTTAAAATATGCAACTTTTTTAGATTGCTCAAATTCAAAAATTGTAGAAATTATAATATTTATCCGCTAAATTGAAAACTATAGTCATACTTTAATAGAGTCTATTTGGATTGTTGCAGTATATTTTATTTTTCATAATCACAAGTTTAATAATGATTATATTCACATCGAAAAGCATAACTCATTATCAGTCCCTTCATTTTTAAGGAGCATACTGTCAAACAATCACTAAATTGACATATCAAATTTCAATAAAACAATTTCAAAAAAATATTCAATAGAAAGCTAACAAAATTCATGACAAGTTTTTTTTTATTGTAAAGTGAAATTATAAATAAAAAAATAAACTTTTGTTTACCGGAAGTTGGAAAACTTCTAAAAAAGTATTTTATTTTTTCAAAAAACAAGGAAGATAGATACCCAGATTCATGATTTTACCCATATATTTTGTATACATAGCTTTGGATTTTAGTCTTTTAGAAATATTAATATAATATTCCTTTGGGCTTATGCCACCTTAGCTTAGCCCCTTTTCTAGACTGTTAGCTCCCCTTTCCCTTTCTAGTGGCGTTTATCCCCCCATACTCTTATGTCTAGTTGGTTTCTAGCAGTGATGGATTCTATTAATAATATGAATGATTACATATTACAATAATAGGCTCACTATCCTTTTAAATTCTAGGATCTCCAGCGTAACAATCACATAGGCACTTTGGACTATAATATCCTGGCTCACCAACCTATATAACAAAAGTATATTTACACTAGGGATCAACCTGGGGGTATTACATTATGGTTTATGATTGTTGAGACAAAAAATATAGACTTATATTGATTCACCACCCCCCTCTTAGTATAAGTATGTGTTCAACAGTTGGTATAAGATAAAATTCCTTTGGAAACAGTCTAACCACTGGAAGGTAGATCTCGGGAGCACACATGGTCGGTCAGGAAGGTTTCTCTATGTTGACCAAAATTTGGTCATCTATATTTTCATGTGCTTGGATTCATAAAATCCTTGATATCAAAAGAAGACATTTTTTGAACTTCTATAAGTTCATTCTGCAACCCTCATCCTCAGGTTTTCCACACATTTTTCAGATCATAAATTTGTTTTTGTATGCCTAAGTTACTCAAGATCTTGTCTAGAGGTTCGATTTTGAAGAATATTTCTAAATATCATGTTCTCCTCTCCTCTCCTATATTACAATTCTACCATACTTATAATTTTCACTCAACATCTCTCTTTCCATACTTAGTCATATTTTAGTTTTCGCGGGTTCGAGTTATCATCCTTCATTTTCCTTGACCTTGACTTTGCACCCCAAGTTTTGTGATCTACATCTCGACCATCAACCTTGTTGAAGGTGTTGAGCTCCAAAGTATTTCATTCTTATTGCACGCGAGTCCGACCAATCATTCTTCAACACTTTGTCTACTTTTGTATCACAAACTCCCTTACTCACCTCACTCCCCAACCTGCCAATCCATCCCCGCAACCTACAAACTATTGGACAACACAAGTATTTCAATAGAGGATGAACACCTTCAGTAACCACTCACATAACCAGATCAAACATCAACACACCAATGTTTTCATGTGGTAAAACCCCTATGGGGAAAAATCCATGGCCCGAGCCAATTTGGCCACTTGGAGCAGTTTATTAATGCAAAGAAAAAGATTACAAAGAGATTTTACAAGAGAGTTTCTCACAATAAATCATCGACAAATGACCCTCCATGCTCTTTCAATAGAGATCATGGACCGAATGGGTGTTAAGCCACGTATCAATGGTCGTTAAGATTGAGGAGAGTATGAACCATCGGATCGCTCTATGTCGGGAACATATCGTGACCGTTGGATTTCCTAACTACAAATGCATACTAATGCATACTAAAGAAACACACTAGAAAACACACTTTTACCTAATGACACAATAGACCAAGTAGA
>SNQJ01S0106578.1:0-11396 GCA_010110895.2 Picea sitchensis | reverse complement strand
ATGTGAAAGCGACGAAGAAGGTCACAAGCATACTTAGACTAGGAAAGAAAAATTCCTTCATTGGTTTGCAAAACTTGGAGGCCAAGGAAATAGTGTAAAACGCCTATGTCTGTCATTTCAAATTTCTTCTTAAGGCTAGTTTTCACATGGTTTAAAATATTTGATTCACTACTAGTAAGGATAAGGTCATCAACATAAAGGACAAGGATTATGAGATGGCTTCCTACTTTCTTGGTATAGACATTAGGATCAAAATGGAATCTAGAGAATCCAGTGGCAATAAGAAAGTTATCCATTTTGGCATACCAAGCTTGGGGAGCTTGCTTGAGACCATAAAGAGATTTATTGAGGTGACAAACAAGGCTAGAGTCATTCTGGACATAGCCAGGAGGTTGTTCCATGTAGATTTCTTCTTGCAAATCTTCATGCAAGAAGGGAGATTTAGCATCCATCTGATGGACCTCCCATTTATGTGAGGCAGCAAGGGCAAGAACAAGGTGGATGGTTTTCATGTTTTCTACAGGGGAAAAGGTTTCATTATAGTCAATTCCTTCAACTTGGGAAAATACTTTGGCAACTAACTGAGCCTTGTGTCTTTCAACACTTCCATCTGATGCATACTTAGTTTTGTAGACCCATTTGCATCTAACAAGTTTTCTTCCTTTTGGAAGAGGTACAAGATCTTAATTATCATTTTCCATTAAAGAACGATACTCTTCATTCATTGTTGTATCCCAATCTGGATGACCTGAAGCTTGTGCAAATGTCTCTGGATCATGAGTTTCTGAAACTTGAGCCAAAAGAGAAGAGGCTCGCTGGAACTGTGAACGTGTCTGACGTTGATCTAAAGGATCACCGATAAGATCACCAGCTTCTTCTTGTGTTGAACGAACCCATTTAGGAAGCAGTGGAGTTGGTGTTGGGTCAGGTTCAAAGGACTCATTTGGAGGAGGGTGAGCAGGCGGAGGTGGATTTTCATCCTCACTGCCATCATCTGAAGAAGAAACTAGATCATAATAAGGCACAAATGTCGAAGATGGCTCGCAAGACAAAGAAGGCACAATCATCGAATTAGGCTCGCAAGCCAAGATATTTTCATCAAATTTAACATCTCTTCTAATAATAATTTCATTACAATGCGATTGAAGAAGTCGGTAACCTTTGACATCTTCAGAATAACCAGCAAATATACACTTCTCACTTTTAGGCTACAATGATTTCCTTTTCTCATCAAGAATGTGAGCCCATGCTATACTGCCAAATACACGGAGGTGACTTACATCTGGTTTAATTTTAGTTCAAGCTTCTTCTGGTGTTATATTTTTAAGAGCCTTTGTGGGAGTGCGATTTACTATGTAATTTACACAGTTGATGGCTTCCGCCTAATACTTTAGACTTGATCCCTTAGATTGAATCATACAATTAACCATTTCTTTTAATGTGCGGTTCTTTCTCTTAGAAACACCATTTTGTTGTGGTGTATATAGAACAATGTGTTGCAATTGGATTCCCTGTGTAGTGCAATAGCTTGTAAAATTATTGTTCACATATTTGCCTCCATTATCTGTTCTTAACCTTTGAATTTGATGTCCAGATTGCTTTTCTACAAGGGCCTTGTAGGCCAAAAACTTATCAAAAACTTTACTCTTGAGTTTTAAGAAGTAAACCCAAGTATGTCTGGAAAAGTCATCAATGAAAGTTGAGAAATAATTGCACCCAGAAAAAGAAGGAGAAGAAAGTGGGCCACACAAATCATTGTGAACAAGTTGCAAAGGACCCGAGGCATGCCAAGAGGCACGTTTGTCAAAACTGTCTCGATGATGTTTGCCGAGAACACAACCGGCAAAAGCACCATCTCTGCATGAAACAAGAGGAAGACCAGTCACCATCTGTTGATTACATAGTTGTTGGAATGAGCGATAGTTTAGATGACCAAAATGCTCATGCCAAAGTTTGCTCAAGTCATCACTATGAGCAACAAAAACTGATGCAAAAAGTTGATGACCCAAAGTTGTCAAACTTGTACAACCTGGTAATATCATCAACAATTCCAGTTGCAAGAACATGCTTAGGATATTTTAGATCCTTGATTACAACTTGGTGAGGTGAAAACTCAACGGTTTTACCTTCACCTGAATGAGTGATTTGATATACTGATAGAAGGTTACAAGACAAACTTGGAACACATAATACATCATTGAAATGACCATTATCTTCTTGAACTGTTCCAGATCCTACAACACTAAGAGATCTATCATCACCAACAAATATTTTCTTGGTGTTACATTCATTTAGAGAAGAAAATATGGCTTTATCCTTAGCCATATGATAAGATGCTCCTGAATCAATAAACCACTCATCAAAAGAAGAAATAGTAGTAGAATTTGAATTGAAGGAGAAAATTGAAGTAGAAAGTGCATGTCCGTGAGAAGAAGAAGTAGAATCAATACTAATGTTGTTCTTCTTCATCGCTTCTTCTAAAGATGCCATCTTATTGAAACATTTGGACTCATCGTGACCATCTTTATCACAAAATTTGCAATGTCTGTTAGTATTCTTACTTTTATATTTTTCTCCTTTGTCACTAGTGGGAGCTGAAGTTGTCTGAGCAGGTTTGGGACCCTTATGTGGTTTTTTGTTGTAGTGAGGATGTTGCTTCTTGAGATACTTGGGTTTATCTTTCTGATGGGAAACTAAGGCTTTGTTGAAGGGACCTGCAGTGTTGATCACTCCAAATTGTACAATCTTATCTTCCTCTCGAATCAAAGAAGCACAAAAGGACTCAAGACTGGGTTTTTCATAAGCTTCTCCCCCTAGATCCTCTCTCATGGTATAAAAGGTAGATACAAACACAGAATATGCACTACCTAGCTTAGAAAGAATAATGTAGATGCAACACTCTTCCTCCATCTTTATCTTACATTCTTCACCTAAAATTATGATTATTTTAAACCTAGATAGATAGTCTCCAAGGAAAGAAAAATCATTTGGACTCAAGGTCAATATTTGATTTTCTAAATGTTGTGCTCGAGTAATAGTGATTTTACCAAACACAGATTCAATTGTGTCCCAAGCTGCTTTGGGGTCATCAATATCTTGAAGGTGGTACCTTAAATCAGGAGAGATGGAAATTCTGATTATTCCACGTGCTTCGTCATTCCTATTATCCCACTTGGCTTTCTTATCAACATCAGTGGATGCTTTTTCCTTTCGCAAGGTAATCTGGTACAAGCCTTTACTTCTTAATAAATCTTCCATATGAAACTTCCATTGGAAGTAGTTGTTGTTGGTAAGAAAGACAGTACTTGTAGAAGCCATATTAAATATGCAGATAATGTGGATTTAAAAATTGAAATTGATGATCTGGATGGAAAGAGCTCAAAAAGTTATGCGGTTTTAAAAAAAAGGCATTGAAAACGGACTTCCGATGTTAGAGTTATGCCCTTTTACAAAAGGCACAATCGGTAACCAAATGACCATGTGATTGTGTAAGTTGTTGTATGAAGTGACCCACTTTTATAAAGAGAAGTGGGGATCACTTTTACAATGAAGTTACTTTATATAAAAAAAATTGCATGCAAAATAAATAACTCTAAAATAAAATATTAAAGCTACTTATAGTGATTCACTTTTATACTTGAAGTGAAATACACTTTACAATTTTAGCATGAACTTTTTCAAAAAAGGTAACAAAAGAGAGACTTGAACTCAAGACCTCTTACTTAATAAGGCAACTTTTAACCAAATGATCTAGCAAAACATATTGTAATGTTCAGAAGGAGGATTGGGGTTGTTGTTGTTGTTGTTGAAGATGGCCTTGGAGAGCGTGT
The DNA here is from genome assembly GCA_010110895.2 of Picea sitchensis. Lineage (NCBI taxonomy): Eukaryota > Viridiplantae > Streptophyta > Pinopsida > Pinales > Pinaceae > Picea > Picea sitchensis. Next base: position 7,566 of record SNQJ01S0106578.1, on the reverse strand, counting down.
TGTTGTTGAAGACGGCCTTGGAGAGCGTGCTAAAAAAAAACTCTTTTCACACAAGAATTTTTTTTTGCTTCTCGATGACAACAAGGATTAGATCTTGGTTAACTTACCCGGAAGATGCACCTTTTCCTATCTATTTCTGATTTTCCGAGATCGCACAGGGTGTGGGGCAAAGAGCATATGCAGATCTAATAGAGTAGAAACCTAGAAATCAATAAAACAAAACTGAAATAAAACCAAAATACTACTCTGCAAAAAAAAATTAAAAATGCGTATTCAAGCTTTATACCTCTGGATCTGACTGTAATGGTCGTATCTTGGGAAAACGAAAACCTGTTTTGAGTGAAATGAAAAGTGTTCATGACTTAAATGAGCGCTCCAGACGCAATGGAACAGTCCTATCAGCCCAGAAATGTACAAAAATGACAGAAAGTGGAAATGAGGCAACTCGGCTTCACGATCTCGATCTTCAACAGGAGCGGGTCTTCAAACAGGCTTTGATACCATTTTTGACAACACAGGTATTCCAACAGAGGACGAACACCTTCAGTAACCACTCACATAACAAAATCAAAGATCAACACACCGATGTTTTCACATGGTAAAACCCCTACGGGGAAACATCCACGGCCCCAACCAACGCGACCACTTGGAGCAGTTTATTAATGTGCAAAGAAAAATATTATAGAGAGATTTTACAAGAGAGTTTCTCACAATCGATCATCGGCAAATGACCCTCCATGCTCTTTAAATAGAGATCATGGACCGATTGGGGGTTAAGCCATAGATCAATGGTCATTAATATCGAGGAGAGTATAAACCGTCAGATCACTCTATGTCGGGAACATATCGTGACCATCATATTTCCTAACTACAAATGCATACTAATGCATACTAAAGAAACACACTAGAAAACACACTTTTACCTAACGACACAATAGACCAAGTAGATATTACTAACTCCTAAGTGTCTAAATATCCTAACACAAACTACCCCATTAACTTTCGGAACCTACAATTCTCCCTTCACTTACCCTTCCACCTTCTCTCCCATACTTAACCATTATTCCAAAGTTTTCCCCATTTAAACCATGAACCAATAAGAACATTCCACATGGAAGCATGGAATTGTGACACATGACAACTCGTGGAGGGAGATACATGGAATATTATTATTAGAGACACAGGGCAGTATATGAATGGATAATTCATCAATGAATGGGCATGAGGTGGACGACGACGCGATTCCAAAAAATTATTATTTTATTCGATAATTTTCCAAGGGTTGAATCCTCCAAGCTCCATAATTTCTTCTCCTCTTGTGTTTCTTGCTAAGTTATCAAACACTTAGTATTATATATCATGAAGAATATAATATCCCAATGCATGTGGGATAGACTTTTAAACCAAAAATTCAAATTTTATGAAGGGAAGCACGAAAATCAGTCCAAGGGATGAGATTTGTTCATCAATTTTTATCGACAGTGGTTGAGCGTTGATCTTGAGGAGGCCATAACTTGAGCTCCGAGTGTCAGAATCACACAAAATTTATATCGTTGGAAAGGTATTTCTACGTATAATATGTTGGTATAGGTTTCAAATGTTGAAACTTGATACATTTTTCTCATAAATTAAAATATCAGTCAGCTTCATTTTTAAAGGGCATGCATGACAACTCAACTTCACGAGCTCATATGTTGAGATCCGAGCAAGGGTTTTGGGAAAATTTTATATATTTGGAAATATGAGACGATGAATAGCATATCAAAAGTGGTTTGTATGGATAAAATTTTTATTTTCACTTCCATAAAACTAAACTACAATCGTCCTCTTTTGATGGAAAATTAATCAAATTTAAAAAAATAAAAGTTTAATTAAAAACTTTTATTGAAAAAGGAGAGGGACACACTTTCGATATACTTGTATTAATAATGTGAATTAATTAATGAGGAATTAAGGATACATTGATTAAAGGGAATGTTCCAAGAAGAAACTTGTACATGATTTTCTAGAAGGGAGAAACCCTAACTACTCAAGTAGTTAGAAAATATCGTGTTAAAAAGGGAAGAGAGGCTTCATCAAAAGACCAATAATCAGTATTGTCAAAGGGGCAGGGCAGAATATCAGAGGAAGAAGAAGATACATTCATGGATACACAATCAAGCTTCTGATCGAAAGAAATAAATCACCATCTTCTCCATTTTTTTTATATTCTTCTACACCACTTCTCATAGCTTTATGCTTGAATTTCAGAGTTCAAAAGGATGAGTTGTTGAGTTTTATTCTTATATTCTTATAATATCTTGTTTTATATGATCATGGAGTATTTGCAGCCACATATATGGCTGTCAAATATTTTGTAATGGAGAACATCTTTCATGAATAAAATTCCACAAAGAATTTCTTCGGGGTTGATCTCGAATGTACTTTGGAACCCAAAGTTCTGAATATAAAGTATTTGAGGTTGACCTATCAAATTCTCTTTTGATCTTGATTGCAGCACTCTGTTAAAATTCTTTGAGATGATCAAATCATTCTCTCTTATGAAGAAGATATGGATGTATTTATATATTATTAAGAAGATTGTGTGTGATGTTGATCACAATTTGATTCTGATGTTGAAGTCCTCCTTCAATATTTTCTTATTAAAGGACTTTTGTTGTACATAAAAATCATATTGGGTTATTGAAGAACCATTTTCATATAAATCCAAGCACTAAATATTTGGGGTTTGCTTCCTAGCACTCCCCCCAATCCAAGATATTCAAAGATATATCTTTTAGCCAAAGAGGAGAACCACCTCTCTATAAATGAAGGGGGACTAATGTCCTCATGAGGTTGTCGTTTTGGTCCTGATAGATTCAAGCGTCAACACTCTACAAACAGGTATCCATTGTTTAATGGAAAAAAGTATTCCTTATATAGTATAACGATGCGAACATATCTAATGACCCTTGTTTTTGATATTTGGAAATTGGTCGTGACTGGTTATACAATCCCAACAACTCCACCAATAGATACGGTCATGAAAAAGTCTAGTGAAAATGATGCAAAATCCATCAAATCCATCTTGTGTGTCCTGTCAGAATTAGAGTTTTTCAAAGTAATTCATTGTCAATCAACGAAATAAATTTCAGACAAACTTCATAACACCCATGAATGCAATGACAAGGTCAATAAGGATAAGCTCCAAATTCATAGAATATAGTTTGATATTCTGAAGATGAAAGATGAAGAAAATGTTGTAGCCTATCTACTTTGTGGGGATGAAATTGTCAACACCATTAGAGGACTTCGTGAAATAGTTTCAAAACCAATGATTGTGCAAAAGGTGATGAGGCTACTCTCCTTAATATTTGATATGAAAGTTTCTTCCATTGAGGAAATAAAGGATCTTGATAAACTAACAATGGATGAATTGCATGGGATCCTCACTGCATATGAAATGAGGAATGAAAAGGAAAAACCATCAAATAAAGAATCAATATTCAAAGTCTCAAAGAAGATGAAGAGAAAAGAACACAAATCAAGCGATCATTCCAACTCCGGATCAGATGCAAAGGAAGCAAGTTGTGTGAGAAAACTCAAAAAGGGATCTAGAAAATACAAAGGAAAGTTGTCCTTTAAATGCTTTAATTGTGGAAAACTAGGACATTTTGTTGCTAAGTATCCATTTGTGAAAAATGAAAGTAGTGATAATGAATAAAACTATAACGTAAAGATAAAACATTATCAGCAAAAAAATAAACACAAACAAAACAAGCATGAAAAGAAGAACTCTCATAATCAGACAAAGATCATATACTCAAAATGAGTTAGTGACTCATCTGAAGAGAGTAGTGAAAGTAGTGTCGATAGTGATAGAGAAGAAAATATCTTTATGGAAATCGAAACAAAGATTGATGAAGACAAAGAAATAATGAATTCAAAAGAAGAAGAAAATGATGAAATAGATGGAGAAGTTGATCTTGAAGAAGAGCTCGTGTGTTCCTTAAGAGAAATAAAGAAGAGGAGGAAAAAAAATTGAAACAAAAGGAGAAACTACAGAAATATGAAGAAGAGGATCCAGAATCAAAAGCCAAAATGTCAAAAATCCTTGAAGAATAAGAAAATATTATCATAATCCTAAAAGTTCAATTAGAAGAGGTAAGAAGGATAGAAGAATTGGTGAGAATTTAGTTGAATGAAAAGGAAGAAAAGTGCGAGAAGCTAGAAGTTGAACTTGTTTCCTTAAGAAAGGATTTGGAAAAGTCAACTACTAAATTGAATAGAAAATTGAAGTTTGAAAAGAGTTCCAAAACCTTAGGTCATAGAATCAATTGTCAAAGGTCGCCATTTATTAAGAGTAGTCTTGGTTATGATAAGATTCAGATGACCACCAAAGAGGATCCAGAAGATGCAAGACCATCAAAGAAAATAAATGAAGAAAAATGTAAAATCTATATTGATGTACTCAAAAGTTCCATCAATGATGAAGACAACAAGAAGAAAGAAAATGATGTTCCATAGAAAGTTGGAATTTCTCCTAAGGAAAACAAGGACATGATCAAAAGATATTTCCCACCAAGGTGGCCTCACATGAGATGGTACCAAAATTATTTCTTTGGATATTGTTTTTGTTGTAATCATTTTGGTCGTAAAGAAATAGATTGTAGAACACATACAAGAAATAATCATGTATGGAACAAATAAGTAAATGCTTATGGATTCTCAAACATAAAATATAATTCATTTTCCCCTTTATTTGATTACAATGATGTATGCTATAAATGCAAAAACTATGGGCACAAAGCACATTTTTGTAGAAGTGACCTTGTGGAAACTCCTAGAAACAACAAGGATGTGGATACCCTTGTCAATCAAAAGAAATAACTCATAAGAGTTTGGAAAAGGAAGCATGAACATGAGATGCACAAAAAGGAGGAATATATGCTTTTCAAAACTTCACTTCATGCTCAAAACAAAGAAAACCAATGCTATGTTGATAGTGGATGCTCAAGCCACATGACAGGCGACAAGAGAAAGTTTCTCACTTTGAAAGAAGTTAATGGAGGTAGTGTGACATTTGGAAGCAATGCTAGTGCAAGGATAGCTATAAAAGGTACTATAAGTCTCAATAATGGAAAGACTAAAACATAAAATGTCTTGTATGTTGATGGTTTGAAACACAATCTTCTCAATGTTAGTCAAATGTGTGACCAAGGACACAATCTCACTTTTAATTCTAAAGTATTTGAAATAAGGAAGGAAGGCTTGGGAACATTAGTGTCAAGTGAATATAGAACATCAAATAATGTATATATCCTCAATCTGATATAGGGAAAAAAGTGTTATATGGGACAAACAGATGAAAGATGGTTATGGCATAGAATAATGGGTCATATGAACTTTGATAATCTAGTAATTATCAACACTAAACAAGCAGTGAGAGACATGCCAAATATTTGTAAACCTTCAAACACTCTTTGCAAGCAATCTTAACATGGAAAACAAACAATAACAAGCTTTAAATCAAAGGAGTACTCAACAATGAATCCATTGGAACCCGTTCATACAAATCTTTGTGGGCATACAAGAACACAAAGTCTACAAGGTGAAAATTACTTTAGGTTGCCCATCGATGATTATTCTATAATGACATGGGTTATGTTCCTAAAATAAAAATTTGAATCTTTTGAGAAGTTCAAAGAATTCAAATCCTTGGTTGAAAATGAAACTGATTTGAAAATCAAGTGTTTGAACTAAGACAGAGGAGGTGAGTTTATCACAAATTAATTTGAAGAATTTTGTTAGACTCATGGATTCAAAGGTTGATTTTTTTATTATGGTTCACAACGATATCAATTCTAAAGGCTAAGTTTTCAAACAAGTTTTAATGTTATCCTTGAAGAAAATGGGGTGCTAGTGTTAGCACCACTTTTCATTTTGGGGGTCAATTCTAAGTTTTTTGTTTGGAACAATACCAACTGTTGATTCCACGATTTCAACCAAGTTGTAATTTTAAACCCCCTCCTAAAAAAAGGTGTTATTTCTAGTACCACTTTTTGAAACAAGGGTATTTTAACATATCTTCCCACCCCTTCCCCCGCAAAAAAAGGGGTGATGCTGGTAGCACCAATTTTTAAAACAATGGTTTATTTTGGTGCTTTTGACCAAACAATATGGATTTTTTGGGATAGAGTTCTCATTTTGAGGTCACAGTTCTTATTAATTTGATAACTATCTTTCACATTGAAGATGTCCATATTCATTTTCATATGTATCTATATCATATGCCTCTAGTATATGTGTCATTATAAAAACAATGATACCAAACTATTTCTAACTTTTGGTTTTTCTTGAGTCATTGATATCTCGTGCATTAGCTCTAACACCTTTAATTTTCTTAATATCCCATCTAGGAAGGAAATATCCCTCCGTTGAAGGATTTATTTTACTAGGATCAAATCTTTGGACTAAATAGGTGTTCCAAAACTCGTGGTTGATTATACTATGGAAGGATTATTGCAAGTTGATTTACGGAGAAAAGTCAATTGAACAGACAATGGTCTTGTGATGTAGTCATTCAATCTAGAATTCCCTCTAATTTCCAAAGGATCAATGCTCAACAAAGTGATACCTAGGGTATTCTCATCAAATAAAACTCCTCCTTTTCATATAATATCCTATTTGATAGGGCTAAATACCCTATAGGAATTCAACTCTTCAGAGTAACCTGTCATGATACAAGAATGACTCTTCACACCCAGTTTCTTCCTTCTATCATCTGAAATATGATTCCATGCTATGAATCCAAAGGTCACTAAAATGTTTGACTAAGAGTTTTCTCCCACTCCATTTTCAATTAGAGTTGCATCCCACACAAATTTAGTCAAAATCATATTCAACAAATAATTTGAGTGATATATAGCATATGCCCAAAACTTAGTCGATAGACATTTGGCCTGCAACAAGAAACATGACATTTCTACCAAAAGTGAATTTTTCTTTTAGATGTGTCATTTTGTTCAGGTGTGAAAATTACAAATCTTAGCCAAGAAATATCATTATAATATGACAATTAATTTTAAAAATTTTTGCCTACATATTCTCCTCCATTTTCTTATCTTAAACATTCCACACGTTGATTACATTACTTTCATCAAGTGCCCCAAATTACTTCAAATTTTTAGATTGTAATCACTCTTATTCTTCAATAAATATACCCAAGTATACCAATAAAAGTAATCAATGAAGGTTCATAGATACCTTACACCAACTAATGTTGGTTTGTTCAAGGAACATAGGTCACTATGGACAAGTTTCAATTGATTCTTTGTTCTCCAAGGTTTTCTTTTCCCAAAGGTAGTATGATGATGCTTTCCAAGCATATTTCATTCATATAAGATATTAAGAGGAACAACCTTAGGTAGTCCAATAACCTTGTTTTATTTCACCATTATTTTCAGGATCTAGAAATTAAGGTGTTTGGATCATTCATGCCAAAGTTTGTTCCTTTCATTGGTGTGAGTTATGAGTGTATTCAGTCTTGGATATTTCATAGGAAAGTCACTTAACTTATATTTTATA
>SNQJ01S0106577.1:0-14230 GCA_010110895.2 Picea sitchensis | reverse complement strand
ATCCCCTCCTGGATATGCCCTGGTCCATACGACCATTTTCCATAAGACCACAACCTTATATTCCTTTTGTCGGGGTTTCGGGCTTTCCAATGCCAAAATGCAATTTCCCTTTGGATCTGCGATCCTCTGATTCCCGACGCGCTGCAACTTCTTCTAGTCCCTTGGGCTAGACATTTGGGTCCATATGACCTCCCTCTATATGACCACAGTCATATCACCTATCGAGAATTCAGGGTTTCAAATGTTGAAATGCATACGTCCTCAGTACTCGCGATCCTCTGAATCTTGATTTCCCGATATGCTGACAGCTGTCCTCATGATGGCACTTCCTTCTTCTTTTCGGGGTTTAAGACTTCGCGATTCTGAACTACAAGGACTTCGTGTCCATGGGATTCTCGATATCCCGATCCCCGATTCTCCGATGTGGCTCTCCTATCGGTCCTTTCCTGAAGGCCTCCGATCACTGCCAAGCGTCCTCTTTAGATGGACGGCTTTGATCGCCTCTCACTATTCATGACTTCAAGTGTCCCGGATGTCTCGTCCTCTGGACTCGCAAAACGTTGATCTCCGATGCACTGATTTGGATTCCTATCGAGACTTCCCCCAATAATCTGGATCTCCGCCACGTGTCTCCTCAAGATGGATGGTCTAGATCCAATCTCGCGATTTTGGAGTTTTCAATGCTCCGATGACAGAAACTCTCTATCGACTCAAAACCACGGTAACCGATATACCGACAGGTCGCTCGATCTCCACCACGTGTCTCCAGAAATGGATGGTCCAGATCAAATCTCGTTGATTCGAGGCTTGAAGTGTCCCGACTTCCTCAACCTCAAGAACTCCGATTCCTTGAGTGTCGATATCCCGATGCTTGTCTCTCGTCGGGACTTTCACCTTTATATTCACAAGGATAAACCTTGTGAAGCTCCCAATCAATCCGACGGTTGTCGGGTACTTCATTCTAGATCTAACGGTTCAGATCCATTCTTCCTGTGCGCTCCTCCTGCTGCTCTCTGGAGATGAAAACCAACAGTCCAGATCTCTTCCTCTGAACAATCTAAAAGCTACTATTCTCTCCCGATCTTGCACACACCTTCTTCCGATGCTTGGAATAATTTCAAAAGCCCCAAAGGCCTCAACCTTTGTCTTATCTTCTTCTACGAACTCCTTCACCTAAGTTCTCGCCATGTGTTCCCCTGAACGCTGACTCCCCCTGATATTTTCTTCAAATCTTTGAATATTTGACCTCTACCTCCTGTAGAGTCTTTGGGCATACACTACGCTGTCTCTCCTAAGCTTCTCAATTACATAATTCAAAGAGTTCTCTTTTCCTCTGTGCCTATCTACACACCTACGCAATGCCCACCTGGCAGAGTATTCTCTCACAAAACATTCAATAGAATTATGTCTCCTGTGCACCTATGCACCCGCTCAATGCCCACCTGGCAGAGCTCTCAGAATCCTCAGTGATTTTGTTTCTTCTTCCTGAACTCACAACATAGTTCCTCCAAATACACCACTGTGCATATGCTCAATGCCCACTTGGCAGAGCTCTACAGAAATCCTCAAAGATTCTGTCTGCAACTGTGTCTCTCCTACACAGCCTTGCCTCCTGAGGTGTTCATCAACCTCAAAGGTCTTCCTCTCCAGAGTTGTTGATTCCAGTTCCTCTGCAGCAGCATGTCTCTGTCTGACTCCGTAGAGTTCAGAAGTGCATCCTTTATGCACGGCTCTGAGAATCCGCAACATTATGTCACACCCTCTTGGTGTGAAGCCTCAAAGACCTTCACCTAAAATCAAAACAACCTGAAATTTCCTAGCATACATTCACAGCATATAAAGAACACTCACAGACATCCATTCAACACACAGAAATGCAGGAAAAACTGCTCTTTGTATTAAGTATGGAAAATGCCTGTTTATACAAGGGTGTTCCTGAGCACGGCCTGTAACAAGGTCTCGGTTCTTCTCTCTTCTTCTCTCTACTCATAGATCCTCTTCAACTACAACTCAACTCTACTACCTCCAAAATGTGATCTGAAATCTCTTTTACCTGAGGGGGCTCTTCGAGTGCTTCCCTCCAACTTACCTACCCTATTCAATTGCATTGAATAACTGTCTAGTCTAGCATATGGATCTAGATCTCAACCTTACAAACATTAAAGGCCGATCTATCTAACGCCTTCACAAAGGCACGGCTTCCCAGATCAACATCTTAAACATTAAAGTTACATTCAATTCAAATTTTAAATGAGGCTGCGCCTCTCTCTTAGCGTGCAATTTGAATTCGCTGGCGTGGCTGGATGGATGACCTGGAGAGATGCTCCTGCATAAAAAATAAACACATATATGCTAAAACTCATATAGAACAGAGCATTGAATCCAATGAATTTTGTTTGATATTTTAGAGATATAGCATCAGAAGAAAGGAATATGGAATAATAAATATTCACATAAGAAAATATAGAAAAACAAGGAACATTAACCATAACACAGGATTCCCCGTAAAATAGCTGCAACTTATGATCTTCTTATTGTTAAAATAGTACACTAGCTTCCCAGCTATCACACTCACATGTCCAACCCTTCTAATGACTAAATCAAGTGTATATATAGAAAATACAAAATATGACACCTCATCAGGTCAAGATTCTATTTGAAACAAATCATAAATGCATTTGATGAATCATCACCTAAAGACTAACATGGTTGAAATAGTTTCCACAATTTAGACAAGAGCTTTGAAGAGCATATCTCACTCATTGATTACAAATTTCCTCGTAAAAGGAGGCAAAAACCAACTAAGAATCCCAAAATATACTTAATAGATCACAAATTTTGGGCGTAAACAGAAATGGGATAAATGGAAGAAAAACTATCTCCATAATGTAACATCATAACAATGACAATGTAGTTCCTCTAATGCAAATGGGATAAATGGAAGAAACACTCTCTCCATAATGTAACATCATAACAATCTCTAAAACCAAGATGTTTGAAACAATTCGCAAAGCCTTGTGTTTATAGTTTTTTAGTTCATGTAATTGGCTTGAAACTTGCCCTTCATATAGTCAACATTGTTAAAACCCTATTAGTAGGCATGCTCTGTTATTCTAACCATTTCTCATCACACTTGCATGTGTGATGTCATTTTTCTTCTTCCATGTGGTTACAAAAGATTTTATTGCATGGTGTATGTAGTTATTTAGGGAAAGTCCATGTGGTAGTACAAAAATAATGGTATTGCAATGTCTTAATAAATTAGCCTATTGGGGGGCATATTTCACTTATTTTGTCCTCTTCCCAAGGCTTGTGTTGTTGCATAATTGTTTATGAACCAAGGTGCACCTAAATTATTTATTTATGTAACATACATGATTTGGTCACAATGTTACTAAATCAATGTGCTAACAGATTCCCTCATATGTGTGAGGTCTAGGAGAGAAACATATGATCAAAATACATAGATTGTTTCAATTTTTATTAGAGAGAGAGAGATAATAGAGTATGGATTGGAACCACTGAGAACCAAAAAGAGTATGTATGGATTTTCAATAAAATATTATGGATGGTAACCACTGATAACCAATGCACAAGTAATGACAAAATATTTCTTCCTATGGTTTTCTATCTATCCCTATGCTTTGTTTGGTATCATGTTGGTATTGATATTGTTATGGTATAGTATGGTATTGATATTGGTATGGTATTGGTATGCATATCATTTCTAATCCATACCATTGTCGTGCAATGGTATGCAATTGTATTGGTATTGGTATGCAATGGTCTAGTATTGGTATGCAATGGTACAATATTGGTATGGTATTGGTATTGTTATTGGTATGAAATGATATGGTATTGGTATGTTATTGGTATGGTATAGTATGGTATTTATATGGTATGGTATGGTATGGTATTGGTATATGGTATTAGTATCAGTATTGGTATGGTATGGTATGGTATTGGTATTGATATGTGTTATCACTCCAACAGTAATCCCAAGACTGAGAAGGAGACCAATAGAGGTAACCACAGACCAAGATTTTGGTTTCTTATCTAGCCCTACCAAACCTTATAGGGATCTGTCTAAGGTAACACTTAATAATCTAAAGTGGAATGAAAAAGGATTTTAGGCTAGATATTTCAGATCAATGAGGGTTTTGAAATTAAAGTTTTTGTTGGACTGGAAGATGAAATCCTAGAACTAGGAAAATAAATCTGAGGGATCAGTTGAAGAAATTTAAAAATGGGCAAGGTAGCTATAAATAATGTCCCGGGAGAATATCGTTGTAGTATGAGGATGAAGGAACTAAAGATAAATGAATTAGTGACCATAAGATATGATTTCACTGACTGGAAAATAAACRCATAGCTTCTAAAACTCAGATAAACCAGAGCATTGAATCTAATGAATCATGTTTGGTATTTTTAGATATCTAGCATGAGAAGAAAGTAATRTGGCATAATAAATATTCACATTAGAAAATATAGAAAAACAAGGAACATTAACCATAACATAGGAATCCCTTTAAAATATTTGCAACTTCTAATTTTATTATTGTCAAAATAGTAGACTAGCTTCCCATCTATCACTCTCACATGTCCACCCCTTATAATGACTTCATCAAGTGTATATATAGAAAATACAAAATATGACACCTCATCAGGTCAAAATTCTATTCAAAACCCATCATAAATGCATTTGATGAATCATCACCTAAAGACTAGGATGGTTGAAACAATTTCCACAATTTAAACAATAGTTTAGGAGAGCATATCTCACTCATTAATTAGAAATTTCCTCATAAAGAGAGGCAAAAACCAACTAAGAAGCCCAAAATATACTTAATAGATCTCATATTTTGGGTGTAAATGGAAATGGGATAAATGAAAGAAAATTTCTCTACATAATCTAACATCATAACAATGGAAATGTAGTTCCTCAAATGCAAATGGGATAAATGGAAGAAAAACTCTCTCCATTATGTAACATCATAGCAATGTCTAAAACCAAGATGTTTGAAAAAATACCCAAAGCCTTGTATTTATAGTTCTTTAGTACATGCAAATGGCTTCAAACTCTATTATTCATTTAGTCAACATTGTTAAAACCCTATTAGTAGGCATTCTCTGTTATTCTGACCATTTTTCATCGCACTTGCATGCGTGATGTGATTTTCCTTCTTCCATGTGGTTACAAACTATTTTATTCCATGTTGTATGTATTTATTTAGGGAAAATCCATGTGGTAGTACAAAAATAAGGGTATTGCAATGTCTTAATAAATTATCCTATTGGGGGGAATATTTCACTTATTTTGGCCTCTTCCCAAGGCTTGTGTTGTTGCATAATTGTTAACGAACCAAGGTGCACGTAAATTATTGATTTATGTAACATACATGATTTGGTTACAATGTGTTCGTAGATTCCCTCATATGTGTGAGGTCTAGGAGAGAAACATACGATTGAAATACATAGATTGTTTCAATTTTTATTAGAGAGAGAGAGAGAGGGAGATAATAGAGTATGTATCAGAACCACTGAGAACCAAAAAGAGTATGTATCGATTGTCGAGAAAAGAGTATGGATGGGAACCACCGACAACCAATGCATAAGAAATGAAAAAATATTTCTTCCTATGGTTCGCTATCTATCCCTCTTGTTTGGTTGGTATCATGTTGGTATTGGTATTGGTATGGTATAGTATTGTATTGATATTGGTATGGTATTGGTATGCATACCATTTCCGTGCAATGGTATGCAATTGTTTTGGTATTGGTATTGAATGGTATGGTATTGGTATTGAATGGTATGGTATTGGTATGGTATTGGTATTGGTATTGATATGTTATTTGTATGGTATCATATGGTATTCTATTAGTATGGTATTGGTATGGTATGGTATTGGTATGAAATTGGTATTGGTATTGGTATGGTATGGTATGGTATTGGTATTGGTATGTGTTATCACTCCACCAGTACTCCCAAGGCCGAGAAAGAGACCAACATAGGTAACCACAAACCAATATTTTTGTTTTGTATCTAGCCCTACCAAACCATATAGGTATGTCTCTAAGGTAACACTTAATAATCTAAACTAGAATGCAAAAGTATTTTCGGCTAGATATTTCAGATCAATGAGGGTTTTGAAATTATAGGTATTGCTGGACTAGAAGATGAAATCCTGGAGCTAGGAAAATAAATCCGAGGGATCAGTTGCATAAATTTCAAAAGGGGAAAGGTAGCTATAACTAATGTCCCAAAAGAAAATCTTTGTAGTGTAAGCATGAAGGAACTGGATATAAATGAATTAGTGAGCATAAGATATGAATTCACTGGCTGGAAAATAAACACATAGCTGCTAAAACTCAGATAAAATAGAGCATTGAGTCCAATGAATTATGTTTGATATTTTTATATATCTATCATCAGAAGAAAGTAATATGGCATAATAAATATACACATAAGAAAATATAGAAAAACAAGGAACATTAACCATAACATAGGAATCCTTGTAAAATAGTTGCAACTTCTCATTTTATTACTGTCAAAATAGTACACTAGCTTCCCATCTATCACTCTCACATGTCCAACCCTTCTAATGACTTCATCAAGTGTATATATAGAAAATACAAAATATGACACCTTATCGAGTCGAAATTCTATTCAAAACCCATCATAAATGTATTTGATGAATCATCACCTAAAGACTAGGACAGTTGAAACAATTTCCACAATTTAGACAAGAGTTTAGGAGACCATATATCACTCATTAATTAGAGATTTCCTCATAAAGAGAAGAAAAAACCAACTAAGAATCCCAAAATATATTTAATAGGTCACAAATTTTTGGCGTAAACGAAAATGGGATAAATGGAAGAAAAAATCTCTCCATAATGTAACATCATAACAATGGAAATGTAGTTCCTCTAATCCAAATGGTATAAATGGAAGAAAAACTCTCTCCATAATGTAACATCATAACAATGTTTAAAACCAAGATGTTTGAAAAAATTCCCAAAGCCTTGTATTTATAGTTCGCTAGTGCATGAAATTGGCTAAAAACTTGCTCTTCATATAGTCAACATTGTTAAAACCCTATTAGTAGGCATGCACTATTATTCTAATGATTTTTCATCACACTTGCATGTGTGATGTCATTTTTCTTCTTCCATGTGGTTACAAAATATTTTATTGCATGGTGTATGTACTTATTTAGGGAAAATCCATGTGTTAGTACAAAAATAAGGGTATTTATTTGTCTTAATAAGATAGCCTATTGGGGGGCATATTTCACTTATTGTGGCCTCTTCCCAAGGCTTGTGTTGTTTCATAATTGTTGATGAACCAAGGCACATCTAAATTATTGATTTATGTAACATACATGATTTGGTCAAAATGTGACTACGTCAATGTGCTAACAGATTCCCTCGTATGTGTGAGGTCTAGAAGATAAACATACGATCGAAATACATAGATTGTTTCAATTTTTATTAGAGACAGAGAGAGAGAATAAAGTATGTATGGGAACAACCAACAACAAAAAAGACTATGTATGGATTGTCGAGAAAAGAGTATGGATGGGAACCACTGACAACCAATGCATAAGTAATCACAAAATATTTCTTCCTATGGTTCACTATCTATCCCTATGGTTTGGTTGGTATCGTTTTGGTATTGGTATTGKTATGGTATAGTATGGTATTGATATTGGTATGGTATTGGTATCCATATCATTGCCAATGCATACCATTTTCATGCAATGGTATGCAATTGTATTGGTATTGGTATGCAATGGTATGGTATTGGTATCCAATGGTATGGTATTGGCATTGGAATTGTTATGTTATTGGTATGGTATGGTATGGTATTGGTGTGGTAATTTATGGTATGGTATGGTATTGGTATCGTATGGTATGGTATTAGTATTGGTATGTGTTGTCACTCCACCAGTATTCCCAAGGCTGAGAAGGAGACCAACAGAGGTAACCACAAACTAAGATTTTGGTTTGGTATCTATCCCTACCAAACCAGAGAGGGCTCTCTCGAGGGTAACACTTAATAATCTAAACTCGAATGCAAAAGGATTTTAGGCTAGATATTTCATATCAATGAAGGTTTTGAAATTATAGGTTTTTCTAGATTGGAAGATGAAATCCTGGAGCTAGGACAATAAATCTAAGGGATCATTTGCAAAAATTTGAAAAGGGGCAAGGTGGCTATAACTAATGCCTCAAAATCATATCGTTGTAGTGTAAGGATGAAGGAACTAAAGATAAATGAATTATTGATCATAATATATGAATTCACTGACTGGAAAATAAACACATAACTGCTAAAAATTAGATAAAACAAAAGCCTCATTTAATCCAAGGAATTATATTTGATATTTTCAGATATCTAGCATCATAAGAAAGGAATATGGCATATTAAATATTCACATAAGAAAATATAGAAAAGCAAGAAACTATATACACTTCATCAAGTGTATATACATAAAATACAACCCTTCTAATGACTTCATCAAGTGTATATATAGAAAATACAAAATATGACACCTCATCAGGTCAAAATTCTATTCAAAACCCATCATAAATGTATTTGATGAATCATCACCTAAAGAATAGGATGGTTGAAATAGTTTCCACAATTTAGACAAGAGTTTAGGAGAGCATATCTCACTCATTATGTAATGACCCCATCGTTATGACTACAAGCGATGCCACATGAAAGTAGTTTTTTTTTTTGGTTGAAGCGGGACGAAAACAATGAAAAAAATTAAATGACACGACCTAACGATGAACACAACTTACACAATTAGGCAACAGACAAACATGAACCATCATACTAGCACATCATGCAACTAGATGAAACAGGCGATAATCAGAAGGCAACAACGACTACCTATCCAAAACTAGGAATTTGATGCCTACAAGATACATGACAACATCAACAATATCAACACGACGACTTGACGACCAGAAGCTAGAAAACCTCTTTGGCGCACAAAACCAAACGCATTGAGGCATTACTGACCCAAGTACCAACACCAATTACAACGAACAAACGCCTACATCGGAAAGAACAATATCCAAGGCCTAGTTAAAATGTGCCCTTATCGGTCATGCACGCAATGACCCAATCATAAGGAGTCATGTTGCCACATGGTGACAAGCGTGATTTTATCTAAGAAACAACATGACCCAAGCAAACTTAAATGGTGACACTATCCAAATGCCAGAATCCCAACTTAAACTGTCAACAATAGACACTAACAATAAATGAATCACTCAAACAACCAACTAGAAGTGACGCAGGATAACTACGTTCGATACATTTTAGATTGAAAAATGAACCATATAKCCTTTTTGTTTCTTACCGAGCAGTCACCTGAGGTATGATGATAGATAACTATCCRCCATTAAAATCCAACCTGAAGCATAATATACATATCAATCCACTAACATACACGAAAATAACCCAATAATAGCACATAGCTCAAAACATCAAACATCAAACTACACATAACTTGTGTGTGAAACCATTTCTAAAAGATGGATCGTCCTTTAAGATCAAAGAATTTATATTTTTCAATAACAAACTATTTTCAGTTATTTGGTGACATTTGATTATAATAAATTCAATTATCCCTTGGCAATAGATTATAATATATAATCAATTGAAATAGAGTGTAGTTTTTAAATCCTCAACAAAAAATATACAATATGGAATAAGTTGTTGAAATGAATAATGTCAAGAGMGAAAGGCAGTGAACACACTAAATTTTCAAGAGAAAATGTTTTCTAAAGTCAAATTTTTTTATCACGTAAGAGGTGTAAATAAATCTTTGTTAGAGATAGTTCAACAACCCTATTTAAAACCAAATTTAAAACCGTACATACCCGCAGTGGTGCAAAAAATTAATTAGTGATAAGGGTTGTGCAAATCCTAAGAAACTGTTAAATGACAAATCCTAAGAAACTGTTAAATGACCTTTAAACAAAAACTGTAACTTGTTAAGAATCCCTAAATAGAAATCTACTCTCTAGTTAAGAAGACAAAATTAGTCACGAAATCGGTAAAATGAAATTAAATCAAAGGGTAAGGTAAAAATTCCATATCTCCACTCGAACTGATGTTTATCAATTCCAATACATTCAATATCTATTCAAGACAATATATTCAATGCCAAGAAAATCGTTCATACTTAATATCATTGTCAATGAGTAATTAAATGCTATGAGTGTCTAATAAGATATGCACTGTCAAAATATTATTGTTAAGGCAAAGCCATAGATAATGATCATTGTCATAAAGTTAATATGGAATTGTTGCCCATTAAAGGATTTAACTAATATAAATATATATATATATATATATCTTTGCCTTTTCATCTAGGAATTAACCAAATTGTTTTCTAAATACATAATTGTCTTGTAATCAAGAAATCAACAATATCGCTCTGAAAAGAAAATAACTATCATAAATCAATATAGGGATATAATGACATCATTGAATCAGTATCATTAAAAATATCACAAGGGATATATCACAGTCAATATAGGTGTAAAATAACATATATAGATTTGCATATATATAAATTTACGTCTATATAAATTTACTGTAGTAAAACTTCGCCTATATAAATTCGCATATAAAGTTCATCATAGCATAAATTCGCTATCTATCATTAATACTATAATGTTTTCCAAAAAATTGTGATGATGTTGTCTAGCATGTAAAACACTGTCAATATTAATGAATTCGTTGTCATACACAACACATGGAAATAAATCGTTGTCCAACACAGATATGGGTAAAATTGCTAGGTTAAGGGCATTTTTAGAAAGAGATAAAACTCTAGCATAACAAAGTCACTGCTAGGAAATATCGTTCTGTTAAAGGTCATGAAAATAACAGGGTGAAAACTGGGTGAATTTAAATTTGGGTGATATCATTAAAATAACGCAGGCATATCATTAAGAAAAATGCATGTAATTCGTGGTGCATCAAAAATGCAGGTAAGGGTTAAATTATAGTACAATAAAATAAGTATTGGATGCCATGACCCTGAACACAATGGTTAATCAACAATGCAAAGTATAATGAAACATATATAGTAAATCACTGTAAAAAACAAAGATATAAAAAAAGTTGTTATGCAATACAATAAATATAAAATCACGGTGCTATCTCGCCAAGGAAACAAATCCAAAAGAAAATCACAGAGTAGAATAAGGTCACTATCCAATGCTAATCAATCAAGTGGTAATGATAAAATCCCAGAGATTCACCATACAAAATGTTGGAAATCATCAAACGCAGAGAAWTTTTTGAGTTTAATCAATCGAAACGCAGAGAACCAACCAACGTTGAGAATCAACGCAGAAATACTCAAGMACAAGAAGGCGCAAAGACAAATCATTCAACYGTGAATCAATCAAACGCAGAGATAATTAAGGGGTAGAGATCTGGGCAAAAATTGTCCTTCATTCATCATCCGTGCATAGAAAAGAAGGGCATTAGAATCCATAGGTCTTTAAACATTGATGTGACGATCGTCGATTCGGCTCCTGGCCGACTGCTCAAGAATGGATTGGTGACCTAGGGATAAGGGAAGAAGATAAAGCACAAAATATTCATGATAATCAACAAAACCCACACAGATAAGTTATTGAAATAAGAAGTTGGGTTTGCCAAGAGAAATCCATTCAGAAAGCAACAAGCGAGGGGATTACAATACCATAGGAAAGTAGGTGCAAGACAATACATGGAAATTAAATCTTAACAGAGCATAGAGAAATAACATGAGTAAATTTAATTTCATTGCAAGAAACAATTAAACTGGTGTACCTTAGCCAAATGTGACTACTCAATAGATTTTGTCACATGCGTTCTCTGTTTAGCTTCCTCTTGCTAACCGATGTGACCTCACCGGTACCTCCCAGCCAATGTTAGGGGTACTCTTCTTCCCCTTGAGCCCCCCGAACCACAAAGGGGCCGCGCAAAAAATACCATAGAACGGCTAGCACCCATCTCACCTCGCAAGGTCGAGCTACCACTCGTTACCCGAGTTGGGTATCCCAACTCCCACAAGATAAGTTCAGTCAGGTCAAAAATTTAGCAACGTAACGCTACACATAAATATGAGATCCATACTCCTCCTCCTCCATCCTTTTTATAGAGTTTTTAAGTGATTTATTTCCCAAACTCTCATTTAATTTCTTTTTCATTAATTTGATCAGGAAAAACCTCCCCCGTACACATGTCACCCATCCCCCTAGTTGCAACAGAAATTAATTTCATTAATTATTTATTTATTCTTATTTCCCTCACTCACCTAAAAGAATCCCTAAAAATACTCTTTGGTGTCCCAATATTCCCTTACACATCTTAAATGAATTATGCCTTTACTAAATTCCTAGTTGAGTTCATAATTAGAAAGTTCTTAAAGGCAAGATTCCTTACTAAGTTAGACATTCATATTTTTCCTTACATTTCCCTTTTTCTTTATGTTTTACCTTTTTCCTTTAGTTTTCTATTTCTTTTAAGTTTCCCTCTTTTCCCTTTTTAACTAAAACTTAGTTTAGCAAGTGTAGAAAACAACCATTTACCCCTTTTTCTTTTTAATAAAAAATTAAATTAGCATATGTAGATAAAAAAATCATTTTCCTTTCAAAATTTTAATCCTCCATTGTAGTTTGATTTTAATAATTTAATTTAATTTCTTACCCCCTTCTTGTTACATGTTTAATTATGATTATTATTTTTTACCACATGTGTTACTTAAACCTAGATTTTAATTTCACTAGGTTGAGCGACATTTTTATTATGGAAATTGTTTTTAAATCGTACTTATGGCATCATTCATTTTAAGGCTGACTAGGTTTATTCACTTACCCGTTGGAATCACGACATGGCCTTGAGGATGCACTAGGTGCTCCAAAGGTGCCACTCACATTTTCCCATTTTTCTTGTGCGACGTGCCCTTCAGGATGCACTACATGCTCCAAGGTTGCCACTCGACACATTTCTTTCTCCTTGTGTGACATGTCCTTCAAGACACACTATGTGCTCCAAGGGTGCCACTCACCTCTTGACTGACTTGGTAGACATAAAAAATCACTGGAGTCAATACTCCGCAAGGTGATCTTGTGGGAGACTAAGGGCCTCTAAGGAATAAGGCCCCTTCCTTATTGCATGCTCCGTAGAATCATTGTGAGCGAATGTCTTACTCTTCCCTCATGACATCATGGGTCTTCTCGAAATAGGTAATTGTTAACCTATAGTTCGAGGCATGACGAGAGTGTTAGTAGACTGTGGTAGGGCTTTTTTTGACACCTCTCCCTCAAAGTCTTTGGTTTTCGTGCATGACCCCTCTACTCCACATGTGAGTCTAGTCAACAAGCTATCATCAACCTGTATCATCAATGAATCATGTCAATAATAATAATCAATCATCATAACATCTAATCAGATGTACATATGTCATATCAACAACAATCAACCCAATAGTCCACTCCCTAACTCGATCCAAAGTCCAAGGGGTTTCATCGATGCCTTTGCATCCTCTAGGTCCAAAGTCCTGCACACTCAGGAGAACCCAATCAATATAATTTGTCTATGTCAATACAAAAAAATAACATATCACCATATCCATAATTTCTCATAATCATAATCGAACGACCAATAGTATAATAATCTAGATCACTTGCAAGCAAGTGTCATTAAAGAATAAGTTCTCTCAGTACGTGTAAGAACGAGATGTTACATACACCCCCCCTTGGTCTAAACCTCGTCCTGAAGTTTCAGAGTATATAAGTGTCTAAATAATGTGTATCACAGTATCATAATTCTATCTATCAAACAAAAATGGAAACTACTGGTTCATATCATATGCGTCCTCCCAGGTTGCCGAGTGCGGACTATAGTTGTCCCACTGGACCTTCACTTAGTCTATTGTTCAACATCATATCTATCAAATGTGATGGTATATGATGCATATTTTCTCATCCATGAGCACACCCTCATCTAATACCTAGAAGGTACTCAAGCCAAAACATGTGTAGGATCACTAACATAATGTCTCAAACAGAGACGTGAAATAAATCATGCATACACTTCAAGGATCAGGCAAGGCTAGTCAATAGGCTAGAACCCTCTCTTTTACACAATCTCGCAGGATCCCATGAACCTAGGAGATAGTTTAGCACCCTTTCCAAACATGGTA
>SNQJ01S0106575.1:19842-49690 GCA_010110895.2 Picea sitchensis | reverse complement strand
ATGGGGTCGAGACTCATAAACAACATGGCGTCTCCACATATATGGTTGGCCCAAGAGAACATCATAGACATCTAGTGGGGCAACATCACATAATACATCATCCTTGAAGGGTTGGATGCCATATGAAAATCGACATTGTTGGCTGACATAGAGATCTCGTCCTTGCCGAAGCCACCCGATGTTGTATGGTTGCAGGTGTGGTGTTGTCGACAATGCCAACTATTTGATGACCTCTGTTGAGATGAGGTTTTTTTGGCTTCCTCTATCAACAATAAAATGCAGCGGGGTCCCCTTCACCCACATCTGTGAATGAAAAAGGAACTCCCCCTCTTCAGGATTTGTTGGTTCTTCTGGTTGAATTGTTGCAGTCACGACAATAACAGTGGGGTCTGCTTCAGTGATCTGTTCTTTATGAGTATTTTCAGAATCAGATTCTGAATCAGGGTTCGGATCCTTGTCTTTGATCTCAGCCACCAATGAAATTTTTTAGAAAAATTCATTGGTGTTGTGCCAGGGGCGAGGAGGACATCACCTATATCACAAAATTGATCGAGGCCATACATTTCAGTAGAGACATGTGGCACGTGATCGAGCTTAGTCGCATTTCAGTTATCGGGACTTTGAGAGAGAATGAGCATGAACTTTCGATGGGCGATTTCCCGAAAGAATCTAGTCTGTTGATCATGGAGCAGTCTCAGCCATCCATTAGGGATGACTCTCGGTGCATGAAGCTAAGGAGTGGGCATATCTGGGTAGTCAGGATCCACGTGCCTAGATCTACGGTCAAGATTGGATTATGGGCGCCCCTCCCCATTATGCCTTTAAAGTAGAGGGGCGGGTCCGGAATTATCCACGCATCTATCAATGACCTTAGATTGGGGAGCCCAGATCTGCGGCTGAGGATTTATTCCAGACCCCCCCCCGTCGTTCTACCTTTAATAAAGGGGGGGGGGTCCGAAATGGGAGCGTGTAGCTTTGAGAGTTCGGGATTGAAGCACCTAAATCTATGGCCGAGGATTGTTTCTGTGCCCCCCTCGTCGTTCTACCTTTAATGGAAGGGGGGGCGTCCAAAATGGGTGGTTTCATGTGGGGCCCCCTTTAACCCCTTGTCTCATCTCTGACTCTCTTCACTTACAACCTTCCACCTTGTGTCTTCCACTTAGCGCTATTATGGCCCACCTTATTTCCATTCCCTCGCTCCCTACTGTCATCTCTTGCTAGGTGTTCATCCCTGCATTCTTCCCTCCGTTGCAATTCCCCCCATGTCATATTCCTTTCCGCTTTCATCCTCTCCCCATATGCCATGTGTCTCTCTCTTTCTCCATGACACTTCCACTTGTGTCGTGTCCTCACTCCCCAACCTGTCACATTGCGGCCTCCTTGTCACCTTCCCGTGGCTCATCGCCTCATCAGCTGGTGTCACAGTCACCGTTTCTTCACCACCTGGTGCTTACCTCAACACCTCTCATCTCACCCTCACAGTGTTGATGCCATCACCCCCGTCAGACCCCCAGCCACATCTTCCATATGGGTCCCCTCGCAACAGTCCAACGAAGAAGCAAAAACCAAAGAGAGACTGGCACATCCTAGAGGTGCAGAGTTGACCAGGCTTCGCCTGATCTTGAGAAAGTAGTTATTGAGGCAGTTGATGGTGGTTGAACGTCATCTCCTTCCTTAAATAGAAGGTCATAAAGGAGCATGCATAGAGACAGGCTGTCAGTTAATCCTAATAAAGATCACATTTGACAGACGATTGCATGGGTATTCTGCCCAACGTCTGCATGTGCCGCCTGACAGAGAAGCTCCTCAATGTCAAGCATTGAAATCATGATATGATCACGATCTCAGGGCCGAAGTCAGTTCCAAGTATATGTAGGGATTTTTTCCATTTTTGTATCTATCGATGGTAGAGCAAATATCTCGATTGTAAATATTTAACAACACTTCTGGTTCTCTGGTTATGTATCTGTATGTAAGATTTCTTGTTTAATAATAGACAACTTTCCCTTCCCATCCAGTTTTTCATTTCATACTGAGGGAGTTCATGATTGATTGATTCACATGAATCATTATGACTGAGTTATGATAAAGGATTTATTGTAGCACTGTTGTATTCTCCAGTTTTTATGCATCTGAATGTAAGAGGTTCTTCTGTTAAGGTTTTCTCTCTACAGGCTGTTAGAAACCCGATGTTTATGACAAAACTTTGCATTTATCTCATAGAAGTCTTCCTTCTATTCACCCTTACTATAGCTTACTGTCTTAAGTTTAACTAAGACCTCACCTTCTTGTGCATGTCCGGCCCAGTTTCTGAGTTGGAATGATATCGTTCTGAGTTTTCTTCCATTTGATCACCCTCCATAAACAAATCGTGACATAAAATGATGGGCGTCAGGATCTGCTCTTGCTGCAATACAGGAGTGACTTCTGTCACCAACATTTTCTGGCGCCGTTGTCAGGGACGAATTTTAAAATTTTCCCCGAGATTAAACGACAACGATCCTATGATTTTGAAGGTACTTCAGGCATCAAATCCCTTGAATATTTCTACTGTGCACCTGGCGACTCCATTGAGATGACTCCACTGTGGTGAACCTACCATTTTAGTTGTGGCTTCCAGAGGTAGACACACGCGGTCCCATCAACAACTTCCTCTAGCCACGCCGGAAGCTGATCCGGAGGTGATTATTAGAAAAGGAAAAAAATTTGAAGGAGAAACTTCCACCACTCAACCAGGTAACTTTCCATCTCCTTTTGTAGAAACTCCATTTTCTTATCCTCAGATTCACAACAAATATTTTTCTGAAGCCTCTCGTTTCCTGAATTTCAGAAGTGTTGTCGAGTTTTCTCCTCCTGGTCTGGAATTAGAGGGAGAAACCCTTGTCATTCCCCTCTCACCTGAAAGCCTATTTCCATTATCCCCTGTTCAAGCTCCTTCTCCTCCAAGTTCTCCTCCACCTAATATCCCTATGGCAGGAGAAAATCCCCCCATGACCAGAATGGAGGCTATTATAGTCGCTAGATACACTTCCCTTTTGCTACCTCATCCTCTCAATGCCCTTCCAGCAGATGGTTACCTCAAGCAGTTGCCCAAGTTTATAGGCGAGGGAGACATAACTATAGAAGAACACCTCAAAGCCTTTTACATTTTTACAGATGATCATGTTATCATGCATGCAGATGTATGGATGAGTATTTTCGTCCATATCCTTGAGGGTGAGGCTAGGAAATGGTTTAGGGCGCTGCCTCCTGGATCTATTGGTGGGATTGAGGCTTTGGATAATGCCTTTTTGAGATAGTGGGGAGACAAAAAAGACTTCATGTATTACATGACAGAGTTTGGGTCTTTGAAGAGAAAAGAAGGAGAGTATGTTTTTTACTTCTCCAAAAGATTTAACCAAATGTACAATAAAATCCCCACTGAGATTAAGCCCTCAGAAGCCTCTGCAAAGATCACTTATGCTAGTGATTTTGATCCCTATTTATGCCTCCTATTGAGCGAAAGGAGAGCCACCACTCTGGCTCACATGAAGGACGCAACCATAGAAGTAGAGTCTAATATATTTTCTATTGACCGACTCAGGAATAAGGCTAACAGAGACATATCCAGGAGAAGAACTGAAACCTCCTCATCCCATTCCTCTCCCCTTCACCTTCATATGGATGAAGTAACTAAAGTGTTGAAATCTCTTTCGGCTAGGATGGAAAGGTGGGAATTAGAGGGGAAGCCCATGTATAGAAATCCCCAGAATACTGACAACAGAGGTTTTAGGAGGCCTAGTAACAATGTGCCACAAGATTTTCCAAGGGAACAAAGGAGAAAAGACAGAGATGATCAGAGGATTCAGAACCCTCTCCAAAATAACCTAGATGCTCATGAGGAAGGAGAGGAGATGGATGAGCTCGACCCTGAAATTCACTGCATTGAGGACACTTCCCCTTTTCCCCATTTAACTCGATCTTCATATGAAGAATCCCTTATCACTACTGAAATAAACGAGTTGAGTAAAGGGTAAAAGGCCGCCAACACTCCTAACAGATACCATCTCAGGTCAAAGAAGAAAGAAGA
Source organism: Picea sitchensis (assembly GCA_010110895.2). Lineage (NCBI taxonomy): Eukaryota > Viridiplantae > Streptophyta > Pinopsida > Pinales > Pinaceae > Picea > Picea sitchensis. The sequence continues at coordinate 45,621 of SNQJ01S0106575.1, read as the reverse complement.
GAATTTTGATAGCCAGGATCAACCTCGCATAATAGAAAGGCTTGCTAAGCCTGCAACAGTCACTACTAAACAAAAGAAAGCTCAGAATACTTCGACAACAACCAAGGAACCTATCTCTGAGGCAAGGGAACCTCCTACGCCTCTCTCCTCCTTTAGTTTTGAGCATGAGATTCATAAGATTAGGATTTCTGTACCCCTCTCAGAACTAGTTAAAAATGATTATTTCAAAAGGTCCCTCTCCAAACTGCTACAATATGAGCCCCCCCAGCCTTCCACAGACTCAATAAATCTTAAGAATGAGAATCCAGTAGTCATCCTAGGTCCCATGATAGAAGACAGAGATGACTCATTGCCTCCCTTCTACACATCCTTGAACATACATGATAAAGTGTTGCATAATTGCCTCATGGATTCAGGAGCTTCCCACAACCTTATGCCCAAAATAGTCATGGAAGAATTGGGACTGGAAGTGACAAAGGATTATCATGATTTGTACTCTTTTGATTTAAGGAGGGTGCAATGCCTTGGATTCATCAAAGACTTGGTGGTCTCTTTATTTCAGCTACCAATGAAGAGTGTGGTCATGGACATTGTAGTAGCCGATGTTCCTCCCAAGTTCGGCATGCTGTTGTCAAGATCTTGGATTAAAAATCTTGGAGGAACATTACAAATGGATCTCACATATGCTACCATTCCAGTCTTTAGAGGGGAACACAGGAGGTTGTACAAAGAAGCCTAGCTAGCCTACATTGTTAATGATGAGGCAAACCCCACCAATCACCCTATCTTTGCACTAGAAACTGATTTGTGATCTAGTTTGTTGCAGTTCACTGATGCTCCTGAAGCCCCTTTTCAAATTAGATGGAAACCCCCTTTTAATCACGAGATTCCTCCTCCAACCACCTTTGTTTGGAAGATTTTTTTCGACGGGGCTTTTTCTAGAAAAGGTGCTAGCGCTGGAGTGGTGTTGGTGTCACCTTGCCAGGAAACCATATCCCTGTCATACAAGCTATAATTTGAAGCCACCAATAATGTGGCAGAATATGAAGCTCTGGTTCTGGGTTTAAGGACTGCAAAAGAAATGGGAATAGAGGGGATAACAGTATTCGGGGATGTTGAGTTGATTATTCGACAAGTCAGAAATGCTTATCAGACTAAGAATCCTCAGCTTAGGAGTTACAAAGATGAGGTGTGGGACTTGATTGATATTTTCTTCTCAGCTTTCAACATTTCTTTTATTCCAAGAGAGGAAAATACTTTGGTTGATTCCTTAGCTATCTTAGCTAGTCTATTCAAGATCCCTCTGCCGCCTAAGATCAAATATGATGTCGAGTTAAGATATAGGCCATCTATACCAGACAATATCAAGCATTGGAAGGTATTTGAAGACGATATTGAAATTGAAAAGTTTCTTCAGTCTATCGATGAATTTTCTACATTACACATTGATAAGGATCCTGATCTCGAAAGTCACCCTCATCCTGAGGTATTTTTAAATAAAATTGGTAATCACCATATCATTCATTTGCCTAGCAATCACATTCCGAAGGGACTAGTCCCTTTATAAATACTATTCGATGGGAATGACAAGGCAGTAAAGTGTAGGGTTTCAAATGAAGAAGCTGATACAGCTGAGTGCAATATTGGCACACAGGAGGAGCCTAAGTTTGTCAAGTTGTCAAGTTGCTTGACCAAAGAACAGAGGGCTGAATATACTGAGTTATTAAGATAATTTGTTGATGTGTTTGCATGGACCTATGAATACCTCAAGACATATGAAACATCTTTCATTGAACATAAGATCCCACTGAAGGAAGAGGCTAAGCTATTTAGGCAGAAGCTAAGACAGATAAATCCCATGTTGCTGCCTGTCATGGAGAGAGAAGTGAAAAAGTTGTTAGATGCCCAAATTATTGTCCCCTTGAGATATTCCGAATGGGTGGCCAATCTGGTCCCAGTAAGGAAGAAAAGTGGAGAAATGAAGCTCTGTGTTGATTTCAGGAACCTGAATAGGAGCTCAAAGAAAGACAACTATCCTTTGCCCAATATGGAACACATATTGCAGAGGGTAACTGGTGCATCTAGGATATACATGGTTGATGGTTTTTCTAGCTATAATCAGATATCAGTCATGCCCGAGGATAGAGAAAAAACAACCTTCACCACTCCTTGGGTATATTCATGTATGCCAAAATTCCTTTTGGATTAATGAATGTTGGAGCAACATTTCAGCGAGCCATGGACATAGCCTTCATTGGGGAGAAAGATCAGTTTGTGGTGATCTATCTGGATGAAATCACAGTCTTCTCTAGGTCTGATAAAGAGCACCACTGTCACTTAAGAAAAGTTTTCTTGAAATGCCGGAAGTTTGGCCTTTCCTTAAATCCCAAGAAATCTTTGTTTTCCATGGATGAGGGTAAGCTACTAGGCCATATAGTATCAGCAGAGGGAGTGCAAATTGATCCCAGCAGGGTAGAGGAAATTCAAGCCCTATCACTTCCCAGGTCTAAAAAAGAGGTCCAGGATTTTTTAGGGAAGATTAACTTTCTGAGAAGATTCGTCTCAAATTTTTTTGAGTTGGTGAAACACATCACAGCCATGCTCAGAAAGGGAAGTGAAGTAAAATGGAATGCTGAACCCAGGAAATCTTTTGTCCAAATAAAAATGGCATTGACTGAGGCTCCTATGATGATCAGTCCTGATTATTCCAAGGATTTCCTAGTTTTTTCTTTTGCTTCTTTTGATACAGTAGCAACGGTCTTATTGCAGAAAAATGAGGAAGGGCGAGAGCAACCCATTTCCTTCTTCAGCAAGGCATTAAGGGATGCATAAATTAGGTATGATATCATGGAGAAACAGGCCTATGCCTTAGTAAAAGCTCTCAAATATTTCAGAGTCTATGTCTTGCACTCAAGGGTGACTGCATACGTTCCTTCATCCTCTGTGAAAGACATCCTTATACAACCTGACATAGATGGGAGAAGAAGTAAATGGATTGCTAAGATCCTTGAGTTTGACCTGGAGATAAAGCCCACCAAGTTGGTTAAAGGGCAGGGTTTAGCCAAGATGCTGGCTGAATCCAGTTACAGGGCCTTGGGGGTTAGCTTCATCAATGCTTGCTTAGAAAATCGACAAGTTGAGTCGTCCAACCAAAGCTCTCAGGGTGGTTCATCACTAGCAGAATGCAGTTGGTACAGAGACATTTTGTACTTTCTACAAGAGTTGAAGCCTCCTGATGGAATGGGAAAAAGAAAGGAAAAATATTTAAAGCTCAAGTCAGTCAAGTATTTCCTTATTGACCAAGCCTTGTACTAGAGAGACCCTCTAGTGGTGTTTCTGAGGTGTTTGAACCCATAGGAAGCCCGGAAAGTTATGCTTGATTTCCATAGCGGCCTTTATTGAGGTCATCATTTCTAGAATACCATAGCTCACAAAATTCTCAAGGCTGGGTACTACTGGCCCACCTTATTCACTGATGTCTGCAGAGAAGTCATAGCTTGCATCAAATGCCATAGGTTCTCAGGAAAACAACAACTCAAATCTCTACCACTGAAGACTGTAGTAGCTTCAACACCCTTTCAACAATGGGGGTTGGACTTCATTGGAATAATTCATCCTCCTTCAAGTGGCCAACACAGATGGATCTTGACTGCAACAGACTATTTCACCAAGTGGATAGAAGCTACCCCCACCAGGAGTGCTTCACACAAAGTAATTATCATCTTCCTAGAGGATATCATAGCTAGATTTGGCTATCCCAACATAATTGTCATTGATAATGATGCTTCTTTCAAATCAGAGCCTCTGGTTAAGTTCTGCAAATAGTTCAAGATTTCACTAATTCATTCCACTCCCTATTACCCTCAAGGAAATGGACTAGCAGAGTCTTCCAATAAAAGCCTAATTAATCTCATTAAAATATTATTGGAAGACAATAAGAGATATTAGGATTCAAAGCTCAAATTCTCTCTATGGTCCGATCGAGTGACAACGAAGAAGTCCCTGGGCACCTCACCTTTTCAACTTGTTTATGGGACGAAGGCCATTTTTCCTACTCAGCTCGCTCTACCTGTAGGGAAATTATTTCAGAATCAGGAAGGAGAGCCTGGCCATATGGTCAGAAGGATTCATCAAATGGTGGAAGTGAAACAGATCATGGAGAAGGTGATGGACATAGCTCATGGTCATCAGCAAAAGGTCAAGCAGGCCTTTGACAAGAAGGTCAGGAAGAAGGAATTCGAGTTGGGTGATTTGGTACTTAAGTGGGATGCACCCAGGCAGGATAGGGGAAAACACAACAAGTTTGATGCCCTCTGGATTGGTCCCTTCAAAATATCCAAAGCATTCTCAAACAACACTTACAGGCTACAGGATTTGGAGGGTGAAGAAGTTTTCAATGGCCCAGTAAATGGACATTTCTTGAAAAAATGTTTTTTTTTAGCCTTAGACGGTTCCTCTGTTCTTGTAAATATTGATTTTCTTTGTTTTCGGCTTAATAAATGACTCCATAGCCCAACGACAAGGCACTGGAACTGCAAATGAGTTCTTAGAGCATCACAGGGACAACTTTATCCCCCATGGAGCCTAATGTTAGCACAAATTATGGTATGGGTCATTTTCTCTCCAAATTCGAGCCCATGGTGCAAAAGTCAAAGAGGCAGGCTAAAAACCCGTTAAAAGGAGATTATTCATGGCCTATGATAGAAGTGCCCAAGCGCATATCTTAGAAAATCTCATTCTGGGTTCAAAGTCAAGCGAGCGGGCAAAGATCTGTTTTCCATGGCTAGGATTCGTCGAAGGAGCAGATCAACGATCAACGGGAATTCACGATCAGCAAAGTTGCGCGAGAACTAACGCTGAGGACATCACCTATATAGAAGAATTTATCAGGGCCATCCATTTCAGCAGAGACATGTGGCACGCGATCGAGCTTAGTCACGTTTCAGTTACCGATACTTTGAGAGCAAAGGAGCACGAACTTCCGATGGGCGATTTTCTGAAAGAATCTGATCCATTGATCATGGAGAAGTCTCATCCATCCATCAGGGATGATTCTTGGTGCAAATGAATCTGATCCATTGATCATGGAGAAGTCTCATCCATCCATCAGGGATGATTCTTGGTGCATGAAGCTAAGAAGCGGCAGATATGGGCGTCGGATCCACGCTACTTGTGGATCTACATGGTCAAGATTGATTCATCTCCCATTATACCTTTTAAAGTGAGGGGTCTCATTGGTCGTGGCATCTATCAATGGTCTGGATTGGGATCCCAAATCAGGGATGAGGATTGATTCTCGCACTTCCATCGCCTCTACCTTTAATTGGTCCGAATGGAGAGTGCTTTGGAGTGGCTCCGGGATTGAAGAATTCCAAATCTATGGCCGAGGGATTGTTTCGCACTCTTGTCGCTCTACATTTAACGTAGCAACAAAACGGGTGGTTTCGTGGGCCCCTAACCCCTTGTCACATCTCCAACTCTCTCCTCTTACCAACTTCTTCCATGTGTCTTCCACTTAGTTTACTCCCCGGGCCTCACCTTATCGTATTCCCTCACTCCCACCTGTCATCTCCTGCCAAGTGTTCCTCATCGCATTCTTCCCTCTGTTGCAATTTCCCCCATGTCATATTCCTTTCCCCTTTCATCCTCCCCCTTCTTCCATGTTCCCGTCTCTTGCTCCATGCCACTTCCACCTGTGTCGTGTCCTCAATCCCCAACCTGTCACATTGCGGCCTCCTTTTCACCTTCCTGTGGCTCATCGCCTCATCAGCTAGTGTCACAGTCACCATTTCTTCGCCACCTGGTGCTTACCTCAGCACCTCTCGTCTCACCCTCATAGTGTTGACTCCATCACCCCCGTCAGACCCCCAACCACATCCTCCATATGGGTCCCCTCACAACAATCCAACAAAGAAGCAGAAGTCAAAGGGAGACTGTCATGTCCTATAGGTGCAGAGTTGACCAAGCTTTGCCTGATCTCGAGAAAGCAGTTATTGAGGAAGTTGATGGTGGTTGAACGCCATCTCCTTCCTTAAATAGAAGGTCATAAAGGAGTGTGCACAGAGATGGGTTGTCAGTAAATCCTGATAAAGATCGCATCTGACAGACGACTGCATGGGTAGTCTGCCCAACGCTTCATGCGCCGCCTGACAAAGAAGCTCCTCAACGTCAAGCATTGAACTCATGATATGATAGCGCTCTCAGCGCCAAAGTCAGTTCCAAGTATATGTAGGCATGTTTTCCATTTTTGTATCTATCGATGGTAGAGAAAATATCCTTATTGTAAATCTTTAACAACGCTTCTGGTTCTCTGGTTATGTATTTGTATGTAAGATTTCTTGTTTAATAACATATAGCTTTCCCTTTCCATTTGGTTTTTCATCTCATACTGAGGGAGTTCATGATTGACTGATTCACATGAATCATTGTGACTAATTTATGATAAAGGATTTATTGTAGCACTGTTGTATTCTCCAGTTTTTATGCATCTGAATGTAAGAGGTTCTTCTGTTCATGTTTTCTCTCTACAGGCTGTTAGAAACCCGATGTTTATGAAAAAAAATTTCATTTCTCTCATAGAAGTCTTCCTCCTATTCACCCTTACTACAAATTACTATCTGAATTTTAACTAAGACCTCACCTGCTTGTGCATGTCCGACCCAGTTTCTGAGTTGGAACGATATCGTTTTGAGTTTTCTTCAATTTGATCACCCTCCATAAACAAATCGTGACATAAAATGATGGGAGTCAGGCTTAGCTCCTGCTGCAATCTAGGAGTGACTTATGTTTCCAACAAACAGGAATTCCAAAACCCCTAGAAATCCAAAACCCCAACCCTAGGAGATGAAGCACCAAAAGTCATGTGGGCCTCGTTTGGGTAAGTTAGTACATCAACTTCCTGGGGTCGTAACTTTTGCATATGATCTTCGTTTTAGGCGTATGATATCTCATTGGAAAGGGATCATAGAGGAGATTCATTTTGGGTGTTTAATAATTCCTTTGACTATCATCGAGAACCTCTATCTTGAAAACCCTTCATTTAGGCCCTCAAAATGGCCCCGGAAGTTAAAACCTGCTAAAAATAGTAAATTGCCAAAATTGTCAGAAAACTGTTTTGAGCCAGTCAGAAAAGGTGGGTGGCCACCGATATCCACCTATATCAGGGGGGTTGAATCAATGTCACAACAATTTTATCGATTTTATTTTGTTAATTGAATCAATATTTCAACACTTTATTTATCGTGGAACCCAATTGGGAAAACCACAAACACTTTTCTATTAACTGCAAATTTTTGTTTTTACATGTTACATAGAAGGAAGATGTTCTTCCTATTATATAAACACCCAATGGTCATGATTCACCCACACCCCTATTCACCAACTCCAACTCGTAGGAGGGTTCAACCCCTTGTTTAGTCAACTATAACTAACAAGGAAGAACATACTCCCCTGCAGGCACCAACCTTCCCTTGCACCTCCCTGCCTCCCTTAGTTTATTAGTTTGGAAAAATTTTGTATTATATCTTGACTACTCCTCTCTCTGCCTCTATCATTTGATCTTCAATGTATCTTCTACAGGCCAATAAGTCTTCTATCTTCAATCACTGAAGATCTTAACTGTTGTTGTGTATCTATCTGTGTTTTGATCTTCAATGAGTCTGTTGCAGTCCAACTATCTTCAATTCTCAACCCTCTTATATATATTCCTTCATTATAAATTTTCATGGAAGTTCACACCCTTTCATCACACCTATTTGTCTATTACATAATCACCTTTTAAATAAACAACCATGTTTTATAAACAAACATCTCTTTAATCTTTTATCTTAGCCTTTGATATTTTCTTTAATTCATATAATTATTTAGGCCGTGAACAGTTTATCGTAGAGAGATGATCTAAGTTTTGAGTTTGTGCTTCATGTTCTCATACAAAGTATAGAATTTATTTGTAGTAATGCATTTAAAAAATTAATATCAGTTATGATTTGTAACAGTCTTACCATGGCTTTCATCGATTAAACTAAAGTTATCAGTCTCATTGTGTTTATGTAGGGTTTTATCAACTTTTGGTGGAAAAATGAAAATGCAGTATGTGGACCTCTCGATAGTCATTTTGGAACTTCAACTACCTCTGTTACATTTCATACTAGTCTCTGCTAGTACACCATCCTCTTCACAGTTTTCTTCTTGATCAACTACTAAATTTGAACCAACATTATGTCTTTCCATTAATGCATCCAACTCTTCCCTAGTTGAGCATCCCTTCGAAGAAATGTTACTACAATCTGTTTCAATATTCCCCGATTGTTTAAACTCCATACAGTCTGAAAAATCTGGTGGTCTTCGACATATGGATTTTAAATCGACTAGCAGTGGGTTTGTTGATCCACCATAATTGGTATTATGCCAAAGGCTCCAATAAAAATGACAATTTCAATTTTAATTGACGTAACGAACTTTCATATCCTATGGTCGCTCATATGACTGTCACACCTAGTGGTATATCAAAAAAATATGTATCCAACGTCTTAGTCTCTTTTCCCAAAAGGTAGGGGGCCTGACAGTTTGTCTCAGGCTCTAGGATGGTGAGATTCTCAAGGAGTCCAAGAACCTAGAGCCCCCACCATACACTTTCTCTATGCGTCGATATAACTTAGTGACTATTGTGTATATAAACCCATACAAATCATTTTACACTATCAATGTGGGATAAATCTCAATTTCCAAGTTAATCACCATCGTCAGATTGTTAGATCAATCTCTTGGCATTGAACACAGTGTTGGTCGAATTCATGGCCACCTGATTCTTGGAAGCGTCGCCAATGAGCTTCTCCATCTTGGTAAATGTGACATAGGATGGAGTGGTTTGATTTACGTGGTCGTTGGTGATGATCTCTGCCCGATCCTGCTGCCATACTCTAACACATATATATGTGGTGCCCATATCGATTCCGATGGCCTTTCCCTCCATATTACCAGCTATGACTTAGCAATGAATTCACCAGATAATCTTAGCAATACACAACACTCAAAAACTCTCAAATGAAATCTCAACAATGATGTCTGCTAAAGTCATCCATGATATGGATTACAAGCGCACCAAGGTCACCATTCTCTCTAAGCTTTGAGCGCATCATTTTACTCTGTAGTTTAGCAACAATATCTTCATTACATACATTAAATCGAAAAGCCTACAGAGGTTATACACTATTTAATATAAAGAGTCAGCGTAGAGTCCTTTGTATAAAAATATAGATAATCAGTTCAAATATTGTGAAAATAGGGCTTATTTTCCGCATGCAAGGTTATCTTCATTGTTGACTCGTTTAGATGTCTTTCATTAAGAAACATACAAAGACGACCATGGGAGTCAAGGTTGGAGATGACAAAATAAGTTTAAACTGAATTTTGAGGCTGTAAGGATATCCCTTGGCATCTTCAAAAGTTCATTCATAGCATACTCCTGCCCTAGAATTTGACAAACTAATTTACACACCAGTCCAAGAGTGGAAGCCTTGATATTCTCCTTTGAAATGGTCAGTTCTTTATGAACCATGGAAATAGATAAAACATTCTTTCCTAAATTCCATAGTGCTACTTCATTCATTTGCAAACCTTCACTGTCCAACATAGTAGCCTTTTCCAAGTTTTCACACTTATTAACATTTTTTGCTTTCCCTTCCTGGCAAAGGGCTTGAGCTAGATTAAATGACACATAATAGTAAGATAACCTGCAATATTTCTAGAACCAAGAGTATTTTGATATGTGTGTGGCTCACAAATTATGGTACTTGTTCTTTTATAAGCTTTGACTTCTCTTTGGAACCTGTCTTGATAATGCCACTTAGACATGATTACAAGGCATATTCTATGACTTGCAACAACTCAATATCTGACTGTGATACATCCACATAATCAGAACTATGCTATTGGAACTATGTAGTAGATTCAATACTGTTAATGCCATTAGTTCCTATTATCACCATCACATATCTATTGTCAATTTCAATGCCAACCAACAACAATGTCTCTCATCTATTTGACATTAGTGCAAATGCCATCAATGCCAACCTGCATTACCATATTGCCAACAATCTCCCCCTTTGGCATTGATGGAAATATTGTCTTCATTTATCCCCCTTTGACATCAAGGGAAAAAGGGTTGAATAACGCCCCCTGACTTTGATCACTGTCTCCCCCTAAACTGATGCCAACAACTGCATTATTTTCTTGAGAGTTTAGATTGGAAGAGAGACTACTCCTAGTCTTTGCCTGAGGTAGTCAAATACATATCTGCTTAAGGGTTTTGTGAAAATATCTACCACCTTTTCTTTTTTTTGGACATATTCCAATTTAATGTTCTAATATTCAGCCTGATCTCTTAGATAGTGGTATTTCATGGGAATCTGTTTTGATTTGGAGTGTTGGACAAGGTTCTTGGAGAGACTTCTAACACTTGTATTATCACAGTAGATAGTTGTAGGTTCTTCAAACACTATTTTTATGTCTTGTAAGGTTTGTTTCATCCATTCCACTTGTGTGCAACATTCTGTTGCTGCAATATACTCAACTTCAGTGGTAGACAGAGAAATTGAGGATTGTTTCTTGCTTATCCAAGCTACCAGTGATTCTCCCAAGAAGAAGTCTCCTCCACTTGTACTTTTCCTGTCATATATGTTGGGTATGTGTTATATTCTTTTCATGAGCAGTAACATATGTATGTTGTGCCGGGCGTGCAGGGGATCGGGGGCAACGCCCCCAATTTTTTTTTCTGCCTCGGGAAACATGTTACATATTTAGGTGGTTTTTTGACACATAATTTCTTTGTCGATGGTTTTCTATTTCCGGTTAAGGAATTAGGATTGTTGACTAATCCATGTCATTGGGTTAGGGTTTTGGATGCCGTTGGCTCCTATATGTATATTGTATTTTAAACAATGTATCACTATGAATGGATATAGAATATGTTGGTTTTCCTGGTTTGGGTTTCCAAGGGAAAAATATTTGTGTAATGTTTGTGTTTTCCATTGTATCTTTTCTGTTCTTTTACTGAAAATTTGTTTGCAATAAATATTGTACAAGGTTAAAATATACACTCTACACAACCTGCCCAATTTGCATCTGAATAGGATTTTAAAGTGAATGAATCCTTTCTAGGGTAACACAAACCAAGATCTATGGTTCCTTTCAAATACCTAAAGATCCTTTTCACAACTTGAACATGGCTCTCTTTTGGTGCTGCTTGGAATCTAGCCACCATCCCAACAACTTTCTTGACATTAGGTCTGGAAGCTGGTACATAGAGTAAATTCCCAACCATTGATCTGTAGTGTTTTGGATCTACAACTTTGAACTCATATTCCTTTCTTAGTTTGCATCCAACTGTCATAGGTGTATTAACAGGTTTTCAATCCACTAACTGGAATTTCTTAAGAATATCTTTAACATACTTGAACTGATGGATAAAGAATCCTCTTTTGGACTGTACTTTTTGTAATCCTAGAAAGAAATTCAGTTCACCAAGCAAGGACATTTCAAATTCTTGTTGCATTCTCTTATCAAAGTCCTTACTCATTTTTTCATCATCACTCCCAAATATGATATCATCAACATATACTTCCACAATAATCATGTTATCACCAACAATTTTACAATAAATATTGATGTATGTTGATCCTCTTTTAAGGCCTTGTACTTGTAAATAAGAATCTAGCCTTACATACCATGCTCTAGGTGCTTGTTTTATCCCATAGAGTGATTTATTTAGTTTACATACATAGTATCCTTTGTTAGTTAATTGAAATCCTTTTGGTTTCTCAATATAGAATTCCTCTTCTAAGTGTCCATTGAGAAATGTTGACTTGACATCCATCTGGTATACTTTAAATTTTTTGTAGCTGGCAAAGGCTAAGAACATCTTAATTGCCTCTAATCTCGCCACAAGTGCAAAGGTTTCTTGAAATTCTACCCCTTGAAACTTATAATTCCCTTTACATACCAATTTGGCTTTGTTCCTGAGTAATTTTCGATTCTCATCCACTTTTTTTTTGTACACCCATTTAGTTCTAATGACATTCTTATTTTTTGGTCTTGGAACTAGTTCCCAAGTTTGATTTTTTTCAATCTGGTCCAATTATTCATTCATAGCATTGACCCAATTCTCATATTTGCATGCCTCTTTGATTGAGTTGGGCTCAATATGTGACGAAAGTGTTATTTCTTTTTTACACGACAATTGTCTTCTTGTCTGTACTCCATCGCTTTTATTTCCAATAATCAGTTCTTCGGGATGATTCTTTTGAGTCATTCTTGAGGGTGTCTTTGTGTCTCTTCTTGGGGATTCTTCTCTTATCTCTTCTTCTTGAATATCTTCCTCATATTCACTAGCATCCATATCATCCTCTTCTTTTTCTTTTTTATTCTCTTCTACTTCTTCTGCTTGTGTACCAACTGACTCATCATCATCTTCATCTTCATTGTCAAGTATAGTCTCTTGATGTTTGATCCTTATTGTTTTTAAATCATCCACCTTGACATTTGCACTCTCAAAACTCTTATGTAATCTAATATTGTAGCATATGTATTCTTTCTTGGTAGAAGCATATCCAAGAAAGATACCTTCATCAGATATAACATCAAATTTTCTGAGATTCTCATCAATCCTTTTGATGTAACACTTACTTCCAATGACCTTGAAGTATTTTATCGAAGGATTTCTCCCAAACCATAGTTCATAGAGAGTCTTATTACTATTAGTCCTGAGCTGACCTCTGTTCAATATGTATATTGTTGTGCTTACAAATTCCCTCCAATATCCATCAAATAATATTGCTTCATTGAGCATAGTCCTTGAAACCTCATGGAATGTTCTATTTCTTCTCTTAGCAATCCCATTTTGCTGAGGTGTTATGGTAGCATAGAATTGTCCTTTAATTCCATGAGTTTGATAGAAGAGGTCAAACTCTTTTGAGGTGAACTCACCACCATTGTTTGATCTAAGACATTTGATTTTTGTCTCTTTTTTCATTTTCAACAAGGGTCTTAAAAGATTTGAATTTGTTAAGTGCTTCTAGATTTTCTTTGAGAAAACATACCCATCCCATTCTAGTAAAATCATCAATGAACAACATAAAGTAGGACTCTCCCTGCAAATGCTTGGTCCTTGTAGGTCCACAGAGGTCGGTGTGAACAAGATATAAAGGTTTTGAAGTTGAGTATTCTTTTGTTTTGAACCTTATTCTAGTTTGATTCCCTAGTTGACAGTGTCTACACATAGGATTTGAGGGCTTTGTGATCTTTGGAAAGTTTCTTACTTTCATCTACCAAATTTATATGACACTCCTCTTTCGATTTTGTATTTAGTATATATACATTCTCAGGAGTTCTAGGAGCAGTACCAACCAATTTTCCTAAGTCCTCTCTCCTAATATCACATTTCTGGGAATCAACGATGCAAATGTGCCCCCGATCGCAGGTTTGGCTAACACTTAATAGGCTAGGTTTCAATTTTTCAAGAAGAAACACATCCTTGTCTTTGTCTTTTCCCAAACTCACAGTGCCTTTCCCAGGTATGTTACCTGAAGCATTGCCACCAAATGTAACTTTACCCTTTTGTTTCTTTAAGTTCAAAAAATTGTCCTTGTTCCCTGTCATATGTTTTGAGCACCCACTATCAACATACTATAGATCTTATTTATCTGGGGCTTTCAGGCAATAAGACATTCCTCTTTTGATGTTTTTTCTTTCCAAAACTTCTTTTTCTCTCTAATGAACTTTGGTTTTTATGAGACTTCCATTAGTATGAAACTACTTGCTTTATGTCCATAATTATGACATCTCAAGCATTCTAGGTTCCCTTCTTGTAGAGGTGCAAAGGAGTTATAATTTTTTCTTTTAACTTGATTTACTATTTGGTTATGTTTAAGATTATAGTTTTTAACCCTCAAGTTTTGCCTTCCATATGCTCTACAATTTATAGCTTTCTGTGCGAAATTAGAGCATGCAAAGAAATAACCAAAGAAAATGTGAGGATACCTGTTTTGATAGACCTTCTTTGGTGGTCTTATATTCCTTCTTGATGGGTGGAAGTAGTCCTCTGGAGTTCTGATCATTACTTGTCTTTTCTTCATCTTTCTTCTTGAATGTATTGAGGAGAGAAACTGCATAAGATTTTGAGCTAACTTGGTTTTCTTCTTGAGAATAACCTACTCCATTTTTGTTACATGAATCCCTTTGTGTGGTAATAATCTTATCTAATATTTTAGAGATATTTTCATATCTTGTTTGAATAAGTTTCATTTCGAGTTATTTTCTTAGGTGAACCAATCCTGCCTCCATTCTTTCACATGTTATTTGTTTCTCTTTAAGAGACTTTTCCAGACTTTCTTCCATCTTATTTTCTTCTAGGATTTGGTTTTTCAGGTTACTCATGAATTTCTCCATTTCTTTTTCTTTCAGTTCATGTTTTTCCTTTTGTTCAACTACAAAAATTTTCAGCTGTCTATATTTGGTTTTGTATCTTCTTAATTCATCCAAGGCACTGAGAAGTTCTTCTTCCATATTACCCTCTGCTTCATCTTCCGACTCTTCCTCATGCTAAATTTCTTCTATATCATTAGGCTCTTCAATAACTAGAAAAAGGACTTCATCATCATCACTATCACTAGACTCTGATGAATTGTTATTTTCTTCTTTTGAGTAAAAAATATTTTTCCCTTTGTAAAACTTCTTCTTGTAGTTGGGTTTTACTTTCTTCTTGTATTGTTTACTTTTTTCTTCTTCATATTTAGGGTCCTCCTTGGGATAGGGACACTTGGCTGGAAAGTGGCCAACCTTGCCACAATTAAAACATTTGAAAGGAATCTTGCCTTTGTACCTGCCTGATCCTTTCTAAAGTTTTTTAATAAAATTGGCTTCTTCTACATCAGATTCTTCATGATGGATGGATTGAGGTTTTTTCTTCTGATTTTTTGTTTTCTTGAGCACCTTGAAGGTTGCCTCTCCTTGTGGGAGGTTCTCATGACCTAATCTTAACTCATAGGCTATGAGGATTCCATACTATTCATCCATGGTGAGTTTATCTATATTTTCTCGATCTTCAAGAGTGGACACTTTAGAATTGTATAACATAGGTAGTGCTCTTAGTATTTTTTCAACTAGCTCATTGTCTTAGACTTCTACTCCCAAACCTCTGATTGCATTAACAATATTATCAAGTCTTTCGAAGTACTCTGAGATATTTTCTTCATCCTTCATTTTTAGACCTTCATATTGTACTTTGAGAGTCTAAAGTTTGGCCCTCTTTACCTTGGAATCTCCTGCATATGTAGTTTCCAATTTATCCCAGAGTTGTTTTGAATTTTGATGGTTTAGTACTTTAGCAATGATCTTCTTACTCAGTCTAGCTTGTAGTGTGTTTAAATCCTTTTCACGTTCCCAAAATTTCTTCTTGTCTTCTGCTTCCGTGGGAGTGACTTTTGGAACATCATATTCATTTTCAACTAATGTCCATACTTCAAGTCCAATGGACATCAGATAGTTTTTCATTATAACACTCTAGAAAATAAAACATAGTCTTCACCATCAAATAAGGGGTTTTTTGATGACATCTTCAACAATTGATCCATCCCAATGTATATTTCTCTTCAAGTGATTTAAACCCTTAGTGAAGAGATCTTCTCTGATACCAATTGAAGGACCAGATCATGTCACTGAGAAGGGGAGGTGGGTGCATCAGTGAAACAATAATTTTATCATTTTTTATTTTGTTAATGCAATCAATATTTCAACACAATATTTGTCGTGGAACCCAATTGGGAAAACCACAAACACTTTTCTATTAACTGCAAAATTATGTTTTTACATGTTACATAGAAAAAAAATGTTCTTCCTCTTAGATAAACACCCACTGATCAGGATGTACCCACACCCCTGATCACCAAATCCAACTAGTAGGAGGGTTCATCCCCCTGTTTAGTCAACTACAACTAACAAGGAAGCACCTACTCCCCTGCAGGCACCAACCTACCCTTGCACCTCCCTGCCTCCCTTAGTTTATTATTTTGGAAAAATTATGTATTATATCTTGACTGCTCCTCTCTTTGCCTCTGAGATTTGATCTTCAATGTATATTCTGCAAACCAATAAGTATTCTATCTTCAATCGCTGAACATATTAACTATTGTTGTGTATCTATCTGTATTTTGATCTTCAATGAGTCTGTTGCAGTCCCACGATCTTCAATTTTCAACCCTCTTATATATATGCCTTCATTATAACTTTTCATGGAAGTTCACACCCTTTCATCACACCTCCTTTTCTATTACATAATATCCTTTTAAATAAACAACCATGTTTTATAAACAAACATCTCTTTAATCTTTTATCTTAGCCTTTGATGTTTTCTTTAATTCATATAATTATTTAGGCTGTGAACAATTTATCATAGAGAGATGATCTGAGTTTTGAATTTGTGCTTCATGTTCTCATACAGAGTATAGAATCTCTTTGTAGTAATGAATTTAAAACATTAATATCAGTTATGATTTGTAACAGTCTTACCAGGGCTTTCATCGATTAAACTAAAGTTACCACTATCACTATGTTTATGCAGGGTTTTATCAACTTTTGGTGGACAAGTGAAAATGCAGTATGTGGACCTCTCGAAAGTCATTTTGGAACTTCAACTGCCTCTGTTACATTTCATACTAGTCTCTATTGGTACACCATCCTCCTCACAGTTTTCTTCTTGATCAACTACCGAATTTGAACCAACATTATATCTTTCTATTAATGCTTCCAACTCTTCCCTCGTTGAGCATCCCTTCGAAGAAATGTTACTACAATCTGTTTTAGTATTCCCTGATTGTGTAAACTCCATACAGTCTAAAAAATTTGTTTTTCTTCGACATCTGTATTTTAAATCGACTAGCAGTGGATTTGGCGATCTACCAGACTTGGCATTATGCCAAAGGCTCTGATAAAAATGACAATTTCAATTTTAACTGACATAATGAAATTTCCTAGCCTATGGTCGCTCATATGACCATCACGCCTAGTGGTGTATAAACAAAAATATGTATCAAACATCTTAGTCACTTTTCCCAAAAGGTAGGGGGCCTGACAGGTCGTCCTGGGCTCTAGGCTGGTGAGCTTCTCGAGGAGTCCAAGCACCTAGAGCCCCCACCATACCCTTTCTCTACACATCGACATAGATTAGTGATTGTTTTGTATATAAACCCATACAAATCATTTTACACTATCAATGTGGGATAAATCCCAATTTCCAAGTTAATCGCCACCCTCGATCGTTAGATCATACGGTTGCTGAGACTCCACTTGCAACTCTTCAGTTTTAACCATCAAAATCTTCTCCTCCCAATCAATCTCTTGGTATCGAACACAGTGTTGGTCGGATTCATGGCCACTTGATTCTTGGCAGCGTCGCCAATGAGCCTCCCCATCTCGATAAACGCGACATAGGATGGAGTGGTTTGATTCCCTTGGTCGTTGGTGATGATCTCTACCCGGTCCTACTTCCATACTCTCATGTAGCTATATGTGGTGCCCAGATCAATTCTGATGGCCTTTCCCTACTTCTTTCCAGCTATGAATTAGCAACAAATTCACCAGATAATCGCAGCAGTACACAACACTCAAAAAATCTCAAAAGAAATCTCAACAATGATGTCCGCCAAAGTCATCCATGATATGGATTATAGACACACCAGGGTCACCATTCTGTCTAAGCTTTGAGCGCATCATTTTACTCTATGGTTTAGCATCTTTATTTTCATTACATACATTAAATCGAAAATCCTACAAAGGTTATACATTGTTTAATATAAAGAGTCAGTGCATAGTCCTTTGTATAAAATATAGATAATCAGTCCAGATATTGTGAAAAATGGGCTTATTTTTTGCATTCAAGGTTATCTTCATTGTTGACTCATTTATATGTCTTTCATTAAGAAACATAAGAATATGACCATGGGATTCAAGGATGGCAATGAAAAAATTAGTTTAAACTGAATTTTAAATCTGTAAGGATATCCCTTTATGTCTTCAACAGTTCAGTCATAGCATACTCATGCCCCAGAATTTGAAAAACTAATTTACACACCAGTCCAAGAGTTGAAGCCTTGATATTCTCCTTTGAAATGGTCAGTGCTTTATGAACTATGGAAACAGATAAAACATTCTTGCCTAAATTCCATAATTCTACTGCATTCATTTGCAAACCTTCATTGTCCAACATACCAGGCTTTCCAAGTTTTCACACTTATTAACAACATATTTTTCTTTCCCTGCTTGGCAAAGGGATTGAGCTATATTTAATGACACATCATAGTAAGATAACCTACAATCCTTCCAAAACCAAGAGTATTTTGATATGTGTGTGGCTCACAAATTCTGGTACGTGTTCTTTTATAAACTTCAACTTCTCTTTGGAACCTGTCTTGTTGATTCCACTTAGCCATTATTACAAGGCATATTTTGTGACTTGCAACAAATCAATATCTGACTGTGATACATCCACATAAAAAGAATGATCTCTCTCCAAAACCCTCTCTATGTTGTCAAAACTATGCAGTAATTTCAATATTGTTAATGCCATTAATGCCTATTATCACCATCACAGATCTATTGTCAATTTCAATGCCAACCAACAACAATGCCTCTCATCTATTTGACATTAGTGCAAATTCCATCAATGCCAACCTGTATTACCATATTTCCAACATCTTGCACTGTCCTTTGTTCCTGCACTCCAGTTTGATTTCTGAGTTTTGTTTCTTGCACTTCACGACCCAGATATATAACTTCACTTTCCATTCTTGGGTGTATATTTTTTAGGACAATTCATTGTATAGTTTGAATTTAGATTTCATTGCCTAATTGTTTGATTATGTTTTTCTTTAGTTAGTTTGCTTTAATTTGGTTTTCTAGTAGTTTAATTCCCTTTTATTTCCCAGACTTGGTTTTATTTCGTGTACTTTGGTTTCTTGCACTTTAATTTCATATAGTTTCAATCACCAAAGGACATATTAAGGGTATAACTTGTGAGATATGGCCTCCCCATGATGGTATTCATCCCAAGGTGATTAGTTTATTTCCTGTCAATTGAATTCATTCCCACTTTCCTGTTTCGTTTATTGCATTGAAGAGTGATTTGTCGGAAATAGGCTATACTAGGCCCCAATCTTGCATTTCCTGTGCTTGCACCTCTAAGTCTACGACTCCTTGGTTCATAATTTAATGTTGGAAATTAATAATTCATATATTTAATCCCAAAGGTATTCATATACATGGAAAATGTGCATTGGATCAAAAGTCCTAAGATGACCAACTGACCTTTCTCTTGAAATGTACATTGGATTGAAGGTTTTGAGAACAAGTCAAACAATATTACTTACAACATAATAGAGTGTAATCTCACTTGGAATTCACATTTGAGTTATGTGGTATGTCATTTAAATGTGACATGGGATCACATTAAATCCCTTTGGTATTTATCAGGTACTATGTGTTACTTGATTTTGATAGAAATTATTATATGTTTTAAGATTGGAACATGCATGTGGTATTACCTTGACTTGACTTATCCTTAGTGATTATTGGAATGATTTAGAAATTAGGAAATGAAAGTGTATAGCATAAATTATTTTTTCCCTTGTGATGGAAGTATAATTGGGCCAATCAAACACCTGCTACTTGGCCTCCTCATACTATGTACCTTCCCTAACATCTGACATAGAATGGTCATGGTGGTTGAGGATAATTTGATCTTAGTTATTTATATGGATCCAGTTAATATGTGTTTAGGACATTAATAACCTATCCCTCCCCTACGGAAACATTCATTTGGTCATTTTTGGTTTGTGGTGAGACTAAAGATTGACCCTAACATTCATGAGCTTTAGTAATTTATTTTAAGTGTCATTTAGTCCTTTATTGTTTCTTTGGTAAATGTGATATCAATAAAGCAATGTTTTTTATGTGGAACAATATTGTGCCACTAATTCTTGAGTTTGGAGCTTGGTTCAACTAGCAAACTACATTATGAATTAAGGTAGGATTCATTGTGAACTTTACATTAGTTGAAGACTAGTTTGGCCTATTGTTGTATGTGTTTGAGTTTTTGGTATAATGAATACTTGGACTATTGGTTTTATTATTTACCTTGTTGAACCATGATCACATACCCATTAACCATGCCTAGGTATATTGCTTCAAGGTTTATTGTTTCAAGCCTCCATTTTGATGACCTAGTAGATCCATGTGCTAGATGGATGTTTGGTGATTCATGCTTTAGAGATAAAGGCTAGTAAATTTGATTTTGTTAATGAATCATGATAGTTAATTAACCTGCATGCGATAAGTGTTGAAAGGATTATCATCTTCATGATGATGTGTTATATGTGGTTCCAACTATTGTGTTGATGTAATGTTATATTTTTATATCTTTGATAAAGATATTTGAAGGTTATATTTCTTATGATAATATCTCTTGATGTGATGACATCATGTAATTTTATGGAAATCTTTATGCTAAGATGTTTCATGATGACATGTGGGAGCATGTGGTGATGAAAATGATGTGTTATCCTCATGATGACCTCCAAGAGTTAGCATTTGGATTATTTATTTGATATGTTGATGTTATTACTAATGCATTGATTGCATGTTGTGGGGTGGTGATTGTTAGGTTATCCACCAGTGGGCCTAGAGGGCCAGTTTATTTGATGGTCTCATGGGAGACCATAACCACGAAGGAGAATATTACAAGGTAACATATTATGGGCTGGGGAAAACTCAATATACTACATATGCCACTATTTATGCCAGTAATTCTTATGCCTTGTAATGGAGTTGTGATGTTGAAGTCCCAAAGAATGGCTTGAGCGTTGCTCACTAGTGGTGTTGTGGGATTGGACTTTGATGCTTGGGCTTGTACCTAGTTGTTGTGGATGGATTTTATGATATTATTTAGATATGTCTGGTGTATGTGAGTACTGATCCATATGCATTCTTGGGAATATGAGGTCTTTAGTCTTGGGGCTCTATAAAACCATGTTTTCGCCAGTATGTAAATATATGTCTAAATGTCGCCATGAGTCATGGCTAGTATGTCTAATGTTTTGAACCTTGATGAACAATTTAAATGATAAAATGCATTTTGATGATAATGAAAAAAAATTCTGATGGATGGAGCACTTACACAAAAGATGATTCCAAGAGAGGGAATGGTGAGGGGGAACCATTACTGGTTGAGATGACCTCTACCATGTAGTACCCTGCTGAATTAAAATATTCAAACCCAGAACTATCCTCTATCCCAAAATATTTATTTACTATTCAAGTTGGTGGATGGGTGGCCCTCCTAAAAAATCAATGAGAGAATAGGCAGAGTATTCATTTGGAAGTTTTCGATCTGACCCATGAATTGGGGGATTTTACTCACAAAATCTTTCTACATAATATGAGTAGAGAAGAGTGGGAAAAATGTCTCTGGTTATTAGAAAATAGAGGGAAGTCGATATTTGGGTGTTCTAGGTAAGAAAATAACAAATACAATCTCTAAACCAAGCTGCTAAACAAGGCTGCAAATTTTGGGTATTTAGTTGTGAAAGCTAACTGTCGTGACTGCCTGAGTCAATAGAAAGCCCCCTTGCTTGGTATAATTGGAGATATATCTTGCTAAATTATGTTGTTGAAGGAGAGTGGCCTTGATTGTTTTACCTATTTTAATGAGTGAGGATTTTCCTTATGGCATCATGTTACGACCCAAGGGGGGAATATATATGGATAAATGTATATGATATGACCCCAAAGGGGGGAATATATGGGAGTAAATGTACATTTAATGTGTAAATATATATGTAATAAGGTCGGCCTAGTATTAAAGGGGCCTCATGTGCAAGTGTGAACAACTATATCTAAGAGATCATGTATTCATTATTGGAGATGTGAATTATGAAGTATGAATGGTATTTGGTTATTTGGAGGGGGTTGTCCTATTATTTAAGGATTTATTGCATAACTTATCTATCTTGGATTTGTGCGCCACACCCACATTTTGTACATGGTGTGTACTTCTATTATTTTATGATATTTGTAAGCATTTGGTTCATTACATTTGGTATTAGAGCACTGATCCTAGGGTTTTGCATCCTCAATACAATCATTTTGTAATTTTCACTATAAATATTTCTAGGAGACACTTAAGAAGGATAAATCTAGAGGTTATTGAGAAGAATTATCATAGTACACATGGTACAAATTTCAGCTTTTGGGTCGTTGTACTTTTGTAGATACACTCTGTGCAAGATAGGGTTTTTGACTAGTCTTGTAACTAGTTTCAAACAGGTGTTCCGGGTAAAACAGTCATATCTTCTTCATAGAAGATTGAAATTGATGGAGACAACTTGAATTGGACTTTGGAAAGTCATTAGTATTTCTGGTACAATTTGAAGAATTTTATATCAATTATTGTGCGTGGGGCATGTTGTACAAGTTCCCTCTTCTGGAAAGGACAAAAATCAGAAAGGTGTGGGGAAGTTACCATAACTTCTACTTGGCACATACAATTTTGGTCAGACCTATGGCATTGCAAATTAGACATTGCATATTACTATAGGACATAATTTCATACTCATAAGGGCCAAAATTGTAGAGATACATTAGAAGTAAGGTTGGATAGGAGGACAAACTCCAAATCAAAGTTTCAAAGGTATGTTCACTTAAAACTATCATAAATTTTGATCGGAATGTCTGATTGAGCCGATTAAAAATCCATTGGAAAGAGGAAACCTAAAATATTATATGGGAACTAGGATAATAACTATTTGAGATCATTATCCTTAATTAAGGGTTGGGGTTAGGCCTCAATTAAGAATCAATGGAAATACGTAAATTTACAGGAGATTAAGATAAAGATGAAATCAATCCTATGAAATGATTGAGGTTGGTAATATAATATAATATGGATCCTTCAAGGTAATATATATATATATATATATATATATATCAATGGAATATTGGTGGAGTGGATGAGTATTGACCAAGATGCTAGATGGAGCGCACATTGGAAGAATTTGAAAACTCTTCTCGGATAATTGGATTAGGGATACAAACATGAAGGAAATGTATATTGAAAAACTCTTCTCGGATAATTGGATTAGGGATACAAACATGAAGGAAATGTATATAAGTCAAGATGAATTAAAAGAACAAAATGAAGATATTAAGAAGAAGAAAAGTATATAACTGGTAGTTCGGTGCGTCAAAGTACATATAATGCATCGGGTTGTTAAACTACATGGTGCACCGCCCTTATCAGATATATTTTTACTCATTTCATTGGTAAACGTGTGCACCGGGGTGTTCATGTTTACAAAACAAACTACTGAGAAATGTAACATTGTGTTGAGGTGCACCCCGTAAATATTTTGGTGGCACTGTATGCAATGTGATAGTAACGACCCGAATGCATAGCAAAAAGTTTTGTACTTAGAAATTTGGAAAATTTTATGTGACGGTGCATCGACGTTCATTACACGCACCGGTGCGTGTAGTGAACATATACACACCATGTTTTTGCTAATTTTTAAATAATTGTTTACGTGCGTTAAGATTTTAATTTTTTTTTTGGTTTAAGTGGTGCTTAGGATAAATGTAGTGCACTGGGGCATATGTGTTGTAGTGTAGCACCCCGATGCAGTACTGTTTTCTAACACATTGCATAACATAGTAGAACATATTTTGTTTGATGCGTTACTTTACATTGAAGCACCGTGGATAGTGCTCGCAATATATACACACTGCCTATGGTGTGTGACTATTTTTTGGGTGCACCGGTAATGCAATTAACTTATTTTTTGAAGGAAGTTATTTTTTTGTATTTATAGATAAATTTACCATTCAGTAGATTCTTTTTTATGTTTTATGTATGAGTGAGGCTGATGTATTTCATATGTTAATCATGCAGATACATGAGCGGAGAGAGAAAAAACAACAGGAGGAGCAGAGGGTGGACCTGTACAATGTTGTATGGGAATGGGAGGTAAGGGAGAGGGAGAGGGATTTGTACCCTCACCCTATTACTGCAACAACTCATGTTCTCTTGAGGAATGTAGACCTCCTTAAGTACTATGAGGAAGCTACATCCATTAAGGGGCACTTCGGGTTGTTTTTGCATCTGATCCATCGATGGGATGTCCATCGACATGATTTTCGTGTGGGTCTAGATCAATGGTACCATACCACTGAGGAGGATATTTACTTTATCACTGGGCTATACAGGAGAGGGGAGGATTTTCCCTAGTTCCCAGATGTCCCAGTATATGTTGCAGCTGAGAGTCAACTCATGTTCTCTCAACAATATATTAGGGTTGATGTACTATCCCCATTTGATTTTAAGGTGTCTGGTGGATAGCTAAAAATCGCCTCTTTCAGTGAAGAGGCGGTTAGGTGCCTCTCGTTGTTAGTGACTACCATAGCCCACTTTACCGATGATGGGAAACACATTAGCTGCCCCATTTTGTATTATGTTTATTTGTCGGTATAGAGGCCATGGTGTATCAAATGGTTTGCCATTTTTTTTGGCAGTTTTGTATAGAGCTAGAAAAATGTTGTGCTATGATACGTGGGAGGTCGAACTTCCCTTTTACCTTAGAGTTGTTTTGCTTATTTTTTGATATGTTTCCAGAGGCAAGGCTGAATTGTTTTCGTCATCTTGCTGGGTCGAGGACTTATGTGCGGATGTGCATGTGGGGGGAGATGATGCCGAAGAGGGGCCAGCCGAAGTTTTCGACTAGGATTTCCCCAGATACACTAGGGCTACTAAGTAGTGCGACAGATCACATGTTCATCATGGTTTCATGTCCTTACGTGGGTTTGTATTAGTGAGGATATATGAACATCCTCTTCACGCCAGATGAGCCACAAGATGATAGAGGTAATATTAGTGTTTTGTTTAAATTAATATAGTTTCATTTTATTGTCTTACATAGTTAGAATAAAATTAATTCTAACACATTATTTAACTTGATTTATTAAATTGTTTAATGAATTAACTATGTAATTATTGTTCTGTACTATATATTTTGCAAATATTGGCACTTTAATTAGGGACGTGCATCCTTCCCCAGTAGATGACGATGAGGATATGATGCCTGAGGCCGCACCAGGTCAGGGTCCTTGGGTGCAGATACCCGACGACATGCATCGTAGGCCCAATACCATATTTAGGTTGGATTTGGGTGACCTAATCACTACACTTTTGATTGAGGTGGGAGTCTTCCCTTCCTTGATGCAAGACATCAGGACAGATCCTACACTCTTGGAGCTTTGGAGGGAGATGTCACATGATTTGATGCCTCTTATGCGTCATATTATTGGAGCTACTAGGATACTAGCAGTGAGGAGGACTCCCAATGATAGACACAACTCTTCTTCCAGTATGACTCATTCTTCCAGTGCACCATCGATTGATGAGGGTGTTCGTGATCATCCTTCTCCACATCCTCCTCCTCCTCCTCCTTCACCTCACCTAGATCATGAGGAGGCAACTCATATTCCTCCTCCTCCTCTTTCATCTCACCTAGATGATCATGCCATACCTATTCCTCATCCTCCTCTTTCACCTCACATAGATGATCAGACAAGACCTATTCATCATCCATCATCTTCCACTACAGACTAGGCCTCCACTACTATTGTAGATATGAAGATCATCCCATTGACTGGACCAAATATATTATAGCATTTTTTTGACTT